>DF243990.1:0-31923 GCA_000507305.1 Breviolum minutum Mf 1.05b.01 | reverse complement strand
TCTTCAAACAAACCTAAAAGTTTTGATATAGAAATATCCGAGAAAGCAACCCAATACCCAGACATCAAAAACAACTTCACTCAAACCGTCGGCACTGAAGACAAAGGCGTTGATACAGGAAATGATTTAAACACAATAGTAGGTGATTACATCTTACATCTGGGTTCCAAAAAATTTGATAGAAACGAAAAGATGGTTCAAGCAACTGCGGAAATTCTAAAAGGCACTAAACCCAAATCTCCACCGAGTAGCAGTAGTAGTGATGGCAGTGAGGGCTTCATGTCCAAAACCGCCAGAAGAGGCTTTAGATTAGCAGAGTTTGCCCTAAATGCTTCCATATCAGGACTTAATATCGCGGAGGCTACATTAGGAACAGCAGTAGATGTAGCAGATTACCTAATGAGCAGTCCATCTAATCAAAACCAACCCAATGATAACCAAGAAGTTATATCAGTCAATTCGTCGCCACCTGAAACAATTAACTCTTCATCATCAGATGTAGAAATAGTCCCACCAGTTATAGAAATATCAAGTAGTGGCTCACGAAATTCACCAGCCCCATCCTCCATACCAGCACCAACGAGCCCTCAACCCTCTTCGCCAGCAAGCAGTGCAAAGACAACGCCACGAAAAAAATCTAAATGATATTAATGAGAGAAGTTGTTTTAAAAAAATCTAGCAACCCTAATAAAAAATACGACGCGTATGTTGAAGGTAAAAAGGTCTCGTTTGGTGCTAGAGGCTTTTCCGATTTCACCCAGCATAAAGATGAACAGAGAAAGAAAAATTATATAACAAGACATGGTAGTGGTAATGAAAACTGGAATGATTTAACAACAGCAGGGGCATGGAGTAAGGGCATTCTATGGAATAAGCCTACTATGAGAGAAAGTATAAAGTCAATGGAAAACAAATTCAACATAGATATTAAATATAAAAAATAGTGAGTCATACTTTTACTAAGTCATGACGTAGTAAGGGTCTGGGATAGTCAGAAAGTTTGAAATAGGGCTGTCCGAGTTTTCTAGTTATTTCTTCAACGGTATATTCTCCTTTTAAAAAGTGTGATGTTCTCTCTTTTTCTGTTATGGCTTTCTTTCTCAAAATTCTCACTTTATCTCCTACTTTTAGTTCAGGGTAGGTTCTTTCTTTCTTTGCCCTCATTGATACATTTAATACGGACTTGTATTCATTTTTTTTCTTTCTTGCTTCGTTTGGCGTTTGACCTGTAGATGAGTGGATGTCTTTGTTATTATATGTGAGCATTATCTCTAGAATATACGAAGTCCAATCAATGTTTTCTTTTCCTTTCTTCTCATCAGCCTCAACTCGTTTGAACAATTTATCCTTAAAGGTGCGTATAAATCTTTCTGCAAATGCTGGATGCCCCCTAGTCCTATAAAGTTCTATGCCTTCGTCTTCTACATACTGTTTAAACTCACTACTTGCAATTGCTCGTTCATCATCGGTGTATATCAGTTTTGGTTTTGAACCCATCTTATTAACGGCTTCCATCGTTGCAGTTATGACATCAGTTGTATCTTTGCCTTTCACTGGCACTACCACAGCATACTTACTCAAGACATCTATACAGACTAAACCCCCTCTATATTTCTGTGGGGCTTCTATGTCTTCTTTAGATATGAAAAAAATGTCTATCTGATATGTGTGATTATTGTGGGGGGCAACGAAACTGTTTGAACCTCGTGGCTTCCTTTTCTCCTCAACATTTTTACGAAAGAAATCATTGACATCGTCCATGGTGATAGACTTATCTTTTTGTCTGGCATCCTCTAGTGTTTTCTTTTTACTCCCAAACCCACTCCTATCAAAATAAATGTCATTTATAATTTTTTGTTTATTACTCATATTAATAAACAAGAAATTATTTAGAAGAACAATTACAATATACACAGAAGGCTTGACAATTGTCCTTAGTGTGTGAGAAATTGTTGTCCAGCCTTTGTGCCGTGAAATTACTACTCATTACTCCCTTCTTTTTTTCTATGTGAAAATCACACCCACATTTTCCACATGTGCCTCTCATTCTTTCCATGCACCATTCTACATCAACATAATTATCTAAGTTCAACTCCCTACCTGCTCTTATATCTTGTTGTTTGTATCCATCTACTTTGTTCTTAAGGTAGTTTATGAACTGGTTATGTTCCATCTTATCATCCGCATCGTCATTTCTGAAAAAATAGACATTGTTAAAATCAACGCACCTAGTGAGTGCTGTCCAAATCCACTCCCTGCTCACTAGATGCGTTTTGTTCCACTCATGTATGGTAATATGATTTTTGATAGATGCACCCTGACAACTATGACAGGTGGCACAGTATCCATACCTAAAATGTTTGTATAAAATTTGCTCATAAACATCATATGTTTGTCTAGTTTTGATGTTTTGTATGGTAATCAGGTCGGAGTTTATATTTATAATTTTATAACGAATATTCACGTTAAATTTCACGCCCCAATTCTTGTAATACAACCTGCAAATAAGTTCTTCATTAAGTTCATACAGTCCTGTTTTGCCTAACTTCTTCCTGACTTCATCAGACACCATTTTACACCTGCTGTTGGTGTAGGCTATGTGCATGTGATTAGGCTTTAAGGTCTTGGTGTATCTAAAGTACTTTTCTATTATCTCTGCTATGGGTAGTTGCTTTACCCAAAAGTCATCATATAGATTGTCTAGAGTTATTCTATCCTTTTCGCCTATTCTCTTACACACCTTAAGTTAAATGTTATTTTTGAAAATTCTGTCTATACACTTGTCCGCATATTGGTCATGTGGCTGTGTATTAGTCAAGTCGCTGATACACGGTAATTGTTTTGTATCCCCTGCTCCTATTATGATTTTGTCGGGGTTGTCCCTTACAAAGGCTAAAATCTTACTGTAGATAAACTCGTTTGACATAAAAATTTCATCAAACACTATCACATCAAATTCACTGTGGTCAAAGGGTGGTAGTTCATCACCCTTATTAACTGGAATTCGGAAAAACATGTTTAATGTGGTGGCTTCACCTATGACTTCCTGAGACAACCTGTTATGAGGAACAACGGAGAGAACATTATAACCTAACTTGTAGAAATACTGTGCTATGTATGACTTCCCTGACCCAGCGAATTTCGCGCGTATCATACATGGGTTGTTTTCTAGTATTTGGTGGCATATAGCCTTTGTATCCCATTCATCCACTACTTCAACCTGATTATTTTCATGAATGGGTATTTCTATTATCTCATTATACTTGTATCTGTATTTTTCACTGGGGCATGTAATCTGTGATTTTGATAATCTCCAGTCCCCTATCTCATCACTGAATGTTAAGATGCCCTCCCTCAACGCTCTCACCGGACAGTTTGGCTTGCCCATGACCTTGTTCAAATCATCTTTGTGTATCGTGAATGCGTCGCTCTTAACGCTGTAAATTTTGATATTATTATTTTTCAACTTGGTATATGCATCATACATAGCAAAGTTATGATATTGTAATAGCAATTCTTTTATATAAAGAAAACCATTTACTAAATGCCTTTTGCATGTGGTGTTCAGTATGTAGTATGTGTCTCCCATAGTAGTCTTTTCATTGAAATCTTCCTCAGAATCGCTTTCACCCAGATACTCTACTTCATATATTTCTTTTTGAATGGCGTAGATTTTACCACCATGAATTCTTTGATGATGACATGCTTCCTTTATGGAATTGAAAATTTTACTCCTTTGTCCTGTATTAACTGATTTCTCTAACATGCCGAAGTTGATGTTAGCAATCTTCTTTTTTATCTGTTTGTCCTCGTCCTTGTCATCACTGATGTAAGTGTCCCAAAGTTCCCCCACGACCTTGTCATAATCAACCTTATGAATATGAGAAGGCTGTTTATAATAAATGATTTTTAGTTTGACATTATCTTCTAGCAACTTTCTCAAAAATTTGCCGTAGATGATGTTAATCTTTTTATTGAAAAAGATGTTGCCCTCATACACCTCTACCATGTATAAGGTCAAACTACTCAATTTGTATATATCAATCTTGTCGGTCATAGGCATCCATGCATCAAACTCATTAAATTTTGGTATTCGCTTGATTTGTCTAAATGCCCACGTAAAGGCTTTAGTCCTGTCAATCTCAGCATGATTTTTTACTTTATCCATCTTATGAAACCAACCCTGTGGAACTATGGTCTTACACTCGTTTAAGATAGACATATCTATGTCGTCATACTTTGACTTATGACTTTCAGAAAAAATAGACTTGTTAAATTGAAACATGGCATTGATAAGTCTATTATACTTATCCTCGGTATTAACTAGCACATCTCGTTCAATATATTCTTTTGATAAGTCTTGAGACGATATGATGTAATCTACAGATTTACCGAGGTTTTTGTATTTGAACCGCACCCTTAACTGTGAAATTTTGTTGCCTTGGTATCTTATGAATGGTTCATACCCTGCATCCTTGAGTTGAAACAGGACTTCGTTCAGGTTGTTATCCACATGGATTAGATTATATCTATCGTCCTCGGTTAATTTTAGCAACTCATCTATATGTGAAAAGATTTTATATGTAGGTGGTTCATCCATGTCATTGATGTAAAAATTACTTGATACCTTTAGTTCCTTTGGGTCTGATACATCTAATTGATTTAATCTATCCCAGTTAGCATTAATGGGGTAGATGTGATTGTTCTTAATCATCCCTGTGAAAATCTGAGTGTGTCTATTGTTCTTGTAATTGTCGGGTATGTATTCAAACAAAAGTTGACATTCGCAGTTGTAAAGTTTAACAGGTATGCTGAAAAATTTGAAGATGGGTTTCATCTGATTGATGGATATGCCGTATTTGTGTATGTCATCTTCTGTCCTATTTAGCATCTCTAGTATTTTGCTTCTTGTCAGTGCTGGCTTTGCTAGACTGCCTCGCTTTTCCTTTGTGAGTTTTGTGCCTTCATACTTTTCCAGTAGTGCGTTTATCCAGCATTCGTTTTCTCTGTAGTCTTTGTTTTTGATTGCTTCTTCTACTGTCTCCCTCGTTGGGTCAATCAGGGTTTCGTGGTAGTAATTGTAGATTGATACATTCTTTGTTTCTCTCAAGCCTTCTTCTTCTACATCAACGTCTTCAGCATTACTTACCTGACTGGCACTGTAAATGACGACAGCCTGAACATAACCATATAACCTAGAACTGATATCCCTGCTCAACAAAGTCATGACTTTCTTGAACAGTGATGCGTTTCCCTTTCTTGTGGTGATTTTTCTTCTGACTATTGATTCTATGAATGGGGTTGTTTTGATGTTTGCATTCCTAGGTCCTTCTTTTGGATTGATAGGAAAGAAATCTATACCATCGTCAGTGAATGCCCTTCTCATAACTATTTTTTTTAACTCCTTATCATTATTGTAATTACTAATGTGGTCTTGAGTAGTGAAAAGCATATAACTCACTGAATAGGTATGTGTCTTACCAAATCCTCGCTCCTTTGCCTTCCTAACTAGTCTAGATACTGCGGATGCTTTAGTTTTTTCTCTTAATCTGATTTTTACATTACTTACTTTTTTAGTTTCTCGTGCTTTTTCTGCATTCTTTGCTAGTTTTTCAGTGATTGGTGTAGCACTTTCATATTTTTGAATGGATTTGTCTGCTTCTTTGATGCCTTTTGCTTTTTGTTTGTCATTTTTAGTAGTGATGTTTTTGATGAGACGCTCCGCAGTTCCAAACTGTGAGATACGGCGGTCTTCATACAAATCCACTATGGTGTTTATCTTTGTTTGAATTGATGCACTCACCTTTCCAACATGTCTATCTCTAATGCTTCTTAAGATACTGATGTTATTTCTTATATGTTTTTTTGTCATGATACATTTATATAGATAATAATGTGTCATTTCTTTAGATGTTTTAGGGTTAATTTCTAAAATAAATGGGATGACGATTTATGAATATAGTATAAAAATAAACTTTAGGTATAAAGTATATAAAGAAAAAAACCTATAGTATAGTATAATAGTATTATGACATCAAATGACAATGAAAAAACTCAGGAAGTGATAAGTGAGAATGAACTCATACAAAACTTCACGCTTGAAGAAATTAAGGAACAAATGGCTTTGTTTCAAAGATTGTATTATCATAAAACACGCGAAGACCCTAATGAAATTCAAAAACGCCGTGAATACAAAAAGAAATACTACTACAGAAAAAAGGAGCAACGCGAACAGCAAAAAAAACTTGACGAGGAAAATGGAATTCCACCACCTCCTAAAAAGGAACATCCCATGAGGAAATACACCAAAGATATTAGTGGCAAGTGTTTGAAACTCATCGTTTAAATCACGAAAATTTATGCCAAAGTTCGTGCAACTCTGGCATAAGTTTTTAGAGGTGTATCTAGTCTATCTATCTATTTATCTATCTAAAAATCATATCAACTTCCACCCACAGGTTAAGTTCCCACAACGAGTAGTGCTCATCATCATCAACCTGCCGGACACGAAGAGTGCATAAAAGGGGTAGATTACCCATCATTTTGGTGGTAGGCTACCCATCGTTTTGGGGGTAGGCTACCCATCGTTTTGGGGGTAGGGGGGTAGGCTACCCATCGTTTTGGTGGTAGGGGGGTAAAGGGGCATAAATGTCTCAAAGGCTCAAAAGAATGAAAAAAATCTGTCTTTTTCACCTCAAGTATCGGACATGCTGTGCGAGTCTGCTCCGACCAAATTTGCAAGATACGGACACCCATTCCACTGCACTAAATGGCAAACGAACGAGTTGTCAAAAATCCGAATTTCACATCAAAGTGCAATTGCCCTGATTCTCCACATTGACTGGTGCTCCTGCATCTTGCAAGATGCGACGACGCTCTTGTTCAGAGACGATGTCTTTGATGAAGGCTTTGTTATCAAAACGAGCCTCCACACCATACATCACATGATACTTCTCAGCGTAGTAGCCCATCAGGTAAGCCAACATCTCACCATGCACTGTAGCCAGCACCTTTGATGCTGAACCCAAAGTATCCAATGTTGCAAAGAGCAAGGGGATGACGATAGCGAGACGGTGCTCACTGGTGTCATCACGCCCTGAGAACTTCTTCTCAAGCAACTGCCTCACTTCATTCAACGTGTTGGATGGGGTATTCATGAGGGCAAGTTGGATGATATTACTGCCCTGGTTTGCCATCAACTTCACCGCATCCAGTTTCTGACGATGAACCGTAATGAGATTTTGGATTTCCACTGGCAATGCATCAAAGTTGTAGCCCTCGTCATCTGCAACGACATATTCTCTTGCCTTGCTTTGCAACCTCTTCACTGCATCGGACTTGCTGATATGCTTCCGAATGAGCCCCCCTCCCTTGAGTAGCAAATCCATGGAGACATCCATGTGGCGAGAGTCGTCATCCTCTTCCATATACTCCGACAACTTCCATCCTTCCTTCATCCTCTCTCCAATCGCACAATGCTTCAAAACGAAGTTATCCATGCTCAACGGATTCTTCAATGCATTCTTTCGCTGGTCGGCTGGAAGTTTCATCACTCTGTCAAAGATTTCCTCCAAGATGGCGTCCTTCAACATATAGACGGTGCAATCCTCATCCAAACTGTCAAGGGTGAAGAGCAATTCACCATCAAACTTGAAGATGGACACACGAATTTTCGGAATCTCAGAGTCCGATGGCTCATCGTTGAAACACGAGGCATCCTTCAAGTAGCCACGAGGCATTTCTTTTTCCAAACGCTTCTGCAAGACTGCATCTGCTTCACACTCTTCCATCTCTGGGTCATTGACGTAGTCAAGCCAGCCCATACTCTCATAGTCAGGAGAGTCATCCAACTTGAAACTGGCACCCACAAATGGACGAAGGGTAGCCGGTGCTTCTTGACCATCACCACTACCAGAGGCTTGAGCATTGCCAGTGTTGGAGTCATCATCATCATTTTGCCCTGCCAAAGCCAACAAATTTGCCATGTCGTTGTTGGGTGCGACAGCACTTGCAACCTCTGTGGCACGTTCATTCAATGTCTGCCAGTTTGAAACGATGGCATCCACATAGTGGTCTTTCCTCATTGTTGCCCTACCACCACCACGAGCACGAGCACGAACTCCCAACCCAAGGTTAGTAAAGACTGCCTTCAATGACGCAAGAGTCATGCCGTTGAGAAGACATCTCAACTGAGTGGTGTCATCACCAATCACACGCCCACCGATGATGCGAGTGCCTTCCACACGCAGGATATCACCGGCTTCAATTGCCAATGCAGTCAGTGAGTTGTCTGCTGACTTAGCAAACACCAACAGAGACTGAGGAGAAGACATGTCAAGGACAACGAAATGCGTGAAAGATGGGGCGAGCGAATTGCAAACTTTGAGATGCTATTATTGATGGCGGATGTTCTCGTGATTTCTCAAATGATTTTTGAACCACACTTCTTCATCTGAAATGTCCAACCTTCTCAGAAAAAAATGCACCAACTGCCCATCAACCAAAATCCCCACATTCAGGGTGAGCCTCATCACTCTGGATGAGGTTGATGACGATGATATTTGAGGTTCTGACCTCCACGGTGTGAAGGTTTGTTTTTTGAATGGGGTGGCTTGTGCATAGTTGGTAGTTCTGATTTACCGCCCATTAAATATGCCCTTAGTGGTGATGAAAAAAATTGATGGAAAAAATGATGATGTTGTGATGGAAAATTTGATTGTGCATACGATGGATTTCCTTTGATGGAATTTCTTGATGGAATTTTTTGTTAGTGCATACCATGGTGCATATGATGGTGAATAATGATGATACAATGATGGATTTTTTTGATGGAAAAAATGATAGTGCAAAGGATGATGCATATGATGGTGAAAAATGATGATGCAATGATGGAAAACAATGATGTGATGTATGATGGTGAAATATGATGATAAAAATGTTTAAGGGGGCGTGGCGGTAAAATCGGAACAGCGAACTATGCACAAGGCCACCCCTTGCTATAAGATATATATATATATGAATGTGTATTAAATGCATGAACACGTGCTGAGCGCAGATATATATTGCAGAAGTATATCAACAATATATTTATATATTGACAAGCTAATGATGTTCAAAATCCTGCTCATCATCATGTGAAACAAAATGACTCATCTCACTCATCTCTATTCAAAACCACAAACCCAGTCACGGGTTGAAATATCAACTAAAGGTAAATTCTTGGTTTGGGGCTTGGTGGTTTGGATTCTAGGAATACTTGGTAGTTGCCGATTCTTGTAGGGCATCAGCATGATCTTTCCACCAGTCTGTTGATGAGACAAGTACCCCCCAAAGTAGAAATCCCTTCTTTTAAAAGGGAAATCCCAAAAATCCAAAGCACCCGGGCCTCCAAACCATGAGGCCTCGTTGACCAACTTCCCAGTTGGCGTTTCGCAAAACTGAGTAATGAAAAAACACCTGGTGACGTTTAGGGTATATATATATAGAAGATTGCACTGCCAAGTCATATGGGGATTATACTATAAACCATTACAAGGATCCCGTTTTTAAACAACCAATATGGAAATTAACTAAGGGAACCCGTTTTTTTTTTTCGTGGCGCAACTTGACGTCTCGGAGAACTGCCGAAAAACATACCTCAGGATGGGATCATGGGCCTTACTTTGATCCTGAATCCTCCTTTGGTGGCGCATATACACGTCATGGATGTTTTGGCATTGAAGGTGTTGATCTCTTTGATTGTAACTTGGGTGCTTGAAACTCAAAAAAAAATCAGGCTCGAAAATACTCAGAGTCGTTGAGTTTAATTATGAGATAATTTGATCAATTAAAGAAAACCAGTGAACTTGGGCATGATGAGAAGTTTTATTTATAAGAGTTTCGTTGAATTTCTAAGCAATGAAATGTATGTATCGCTAGGGATCCTGGCTCACCAAAAGTCAAATGATGATTGGGGGTGTATAATCACCTCCGAAATGCTAGGTATTTAGGTTTCATGACACCATTCTCAGTTTGGGTGATTGGATTTGTAGGGCATATTTATATTTACCAGATGCTCAATGTATGGTATATTTACCCACATTGGCCTAAATTTCTGGATTTTATGGGAAATGTAGGTAGATAGGCCATACATTGAGTATCTGGGTATGCAGGGAATGTCCACGACTTAAAAACGGGCTAAATTCCCAACCTTTTCCAGCAATCTTGACCTCAAAACAAGGGTTTTATTAGCCGGTTGTAGTATTAAGGGAAACCAATGGTTAAGGAATTTTCATAGTTTTTAGTAGTGGGAAAAAGTATGTACCAACAAATCACACATGCAGCAGTTGCAGTTATCACCCACTTTGCCAAGATTTATGTGAACTGTAGCGTTCTTGCTTTTGTATCACCACAAAGATAAGAGGGCACATTTTGACCTGTTTCAACTTGTGGTGACTTGGTAAGTGAGAGGTGTGTCAATCACGTTTCGGACACTGTGAGGAAGTCATGTTTGGTCCGGCGTCTTTACGGAAATAACAAACAAACAAACAAGAACAAACAAAGATCAAAGAAAGAAACAAAGAAACAAAGAAACAAAGAAACAAAGCAAAGCAAAGCAAACCAAACGAAAAACACACAGAAAGAAACAAAGAAATAAACAAACAAAACAATGCAAAACGCAAATCAAACAAAACAAAAAAACACATACTTGAACAAATCCTGCCATCTGAGGCAAATTCTTTGAGATTTCTCCCATGGAAGCCAAGGGAATGGATCCATGCCAACGTCAGGCATGGAAGCAGAGATGGTCAGATAGACTTAGGGATTCCTACCCATGACGTTTTCCATGTAAGAAATGTATATATGGGGGTTTCCTAAGAGTGGTGGTACCCAACAACCATGGGTTTTCCTACTAAAAAAGATCATTTTGGGGCGTTTTGGGGGTACCACCATTTAAGGAAACACCCATATGGTGCAAATATAGCTTATATTCCATCAACAAATGAGATGGGACCATACCAAACGGACCATACTTGTTTACTTGAAAGGGTTTCATAACTCACTTGCATATCAATCAATCCATCAAACAATGAAATGGGACCATACCAACTGACCCCACTCAGTCAGTTTCTAGAGCTATTAGATACTCAGGTTAAGAGGTCCGTCACCCGGGGGGTCATGCAGGTGATAACTTATAGGCAGCAATTGACTCAATGATTTTTTTTTGTCCAAGGCAGAAACCAAAAAAAATAGACACTCCCCCACACCTCTGAAAACTAACATTTTGAAGCTGAAAATCACATGTTTGAAAAGGAAAATAATCTTCCAAACCTTCATTTTTTGGGTTTCATGTTGATTTTCGGGGTTTAAATTTGGTTGATCCTTCTAGATGGCTGAAAGCCTGCACAAAAATCTGAGATCATATCTTTTTGCAGAAATCATTGGATAATAAAACATATCAAGTGGTTAGCCGAGTGTTCTCCATCAACAGTAATGCTACTACTATCATGGAAATCTAGGGGGAATGCTAACCCCCCCTCAAGGAAACAAGGCCTACTTAAGGGATATTTATATAACCACCATTCAGCTATTATGGCCCTAATCTTCAAAATTTTCGGGGTGGCATTGAAGGGGTTACTCGTAGATTACAAAAGTACTACTGTTGATGGAAGAAATCCTGCACCAGTTGATAGGTAGTTTACACCACTATTTGCAAGGTTTTATACATCCCAGGTGGTGCAGGATTTCTTCCATCAACAGTATGTCTAGGTGGTGGTTTCAAATAACTTGTTATTTTCACCCTGAAAGTTGATGTTTCATCATTCAATTGGACGAGGACATATTTTCCTATTGGGTGGCAACAAAAGCACCAGCTAGATTCGTGTTTAAAATGAAGGATGGTGAAACTTCCAACGTTTTATCGACGAAACATGTCAAGGTGTTCATTTGAGCAATGAAAAGAACTGGTTGTTTAGGGTGTGTAGGGTGTATAGACTTCCCGGAATGTTGGGATTATAATAAACGATTCCTGTGTAAAGATACCTATTAAACAACCAGTAGAACGGAAAGTAAGAAGGTTTTTTTAGTGGCTCATTTGGATGCAAACATGTGCATTTAAAATATGTCTGGTTGAAAAAAATGTAGATAGCTCCTTGCGCAGGTGATGGAAGTCTCGTACATGGCCCTGCTGGAAGGTGGCTATGATAAGAGGTGCCGAGAAGACTTCCAGGGGGAGAAGTGAAGAAACATAGCCGGCCTTCTGATCGTGGATTATTAAGGGACAATGATGGGTTGCATAACGGGGGGGGTGCCCTTACATTCCCATTAGTATCAACATCACTCCGTAGATGGAATTCCCTCCCTGAAACTAACAGCAAAACGCACCTGAAATATAGACAAATCCTGGAAATCCGGAGCTTCCTACCGGAAAACTAGCACTTTTTAGGGGCTCCAATCACCTAACCTGAGAATGGTGTCATGGAAGCTAAATACCTTGCGTGTTGTTTCGGTGATGAAGGACACCCCAATCTCATCAATTTGACTTTCGGTGAGCCAGGATCCTTAGGGAATCAATAATTTTGTGAGGTGTTTTTGTTAGGTCTGGAGACGTTTGAAGGGCGTAGATAGCTCAACAGCTCAGGGAAAAAGATGGGAAGATATCATGATATCAAGTCCATTGGCTCGGTCCCACCCAGAAAATGTGGTGAAAAGAAGGCCTTTTCTCTCGGTGTTTTTTCTTTGTTCCCGTTATCCAAACTGCTTAAACAAATTACAGAAGACATGGTTGTTCCAGATTTTTTCAAACAAAATTATGGTGTTTTAGTGGCTATGTCAACCTGTGCACATGTTCATCTCCAGCAGCAACACCAAAGTGGTTCAAACAAACTCACATGTTGGTGAACACCGCAGGAGCTTGCAACGTGAAGCGCAACACATTGGACATTTTGTAGGAATCGACAAGGATGATTGGATGTGTTCCTCGGTTCTGATTGTTTTTTTTGTAATTTTGGAGTTTGGGGGACGGTTTCTTTTCTTATAAACCAGTGAGGGGTTAGAAATATATGCCATGTGTTATTCTTTGGAGATTTCTATCTATATAGATGATAAGAAAGCAAAGATATTCAGGGTAAAATTGCAACATAATTGCAACTTCATGGGTGTGATGGGATCAATGTTATGACATCCAAGCCTCCCTAGGATGCAATAGCTTTGTGATTATTTAAGTTTCATTGATTTATTTTGATTTAATCTGATATGATAGGATGCTAGCTGGCATTGCAGCATGAAACGATGTCTGACGTGAAACTTCAGGAATTAGTTTGGACGGTTCACCTACCAAAAAGGATGTATTCACGCTGATTTCTCTGGGAATCCTGCATTTGTTCCTACCATGATGACCTGACATTACAGTTGTTTCAGTGACAGGTATGATTCATAATGTCGACCCAGGTTCATTTCGGCAATCCACCAATGATTCAAAAAGAATCCACTCAACAAATTGCTGTTGAATTTGTTGAGTGTCCTTGCCATTTGCTGCTGCAAGACTGTCTTTGCTGTTCTTTTGCATAAAAAATATCACATATTCATATATTTGTAGCAATTTTGTAGCACATCCTGCAACAAATTGCCCGAACGTGTGGCGGGTTCCAAAGGGGAAGATTTCGCGACGATAGGGAATACTCAACTGCTCAACGGCCATCTCTTGGATGCCCTCAGACTACCCTTCGGCAAACGCACGGTGGACGTGGAAATAGAACATGCACCTAGTTATGATTGGAGTTATAACTCCTTTAAATAGGGCTATAACCTCAGTTACCAATTTATAAGGCCATTTATAGGAGTTATAACCCCATTTGTACCTGGTAGGGGCCACCTTGTAGAAATGATGAATCTTACATATATGGTCAGCAGCGCACTGCATGTGTTATTGTAAGAAAGTACTGACTGAGGCCTCAAGTAGTCAACCCTCTGTTTTTTCATGTCACCATGTCGGAATGTTAACAGTTTTTGCTTAAGATTCCTATGGGTCACTTGGATACTGAGGCCTCACAGATCTGGAATTGGCCAATATTAGACCATTTGAACCACCGTGATCAATGAACCTCCCCAAAATGTTGATATATCACTACTGACTAGGTGCAATATGGAGATTGTTACTCATCCACTCCCCTCTGTGCCATGATCATAAGGCTTATTCCACTTGTAAAATGAATATGTACATGCATCACCCAAGTACAATCATTACAAATTGAAAATGATGATGACGACGACGGCAATCACCATTTACTTCCCCAAAAAGCTAGCATAGCCCCTTAAAGAATGATGGTTGGAAGACTATCATCCTTTCCTTTTAAACAGGTCCCTTTTCAGGGGAAGACATTCCATTCGTTACTCCCCCGAAAACTAAAGAATGTCCCTTGAAAATCAATGGTTGGTTCAGATGTATTTCCTATTGAAAAGTCGTTCCCTTTAAGGGGACATTCGTTACTTTTCAGGGGTGTAATTTTTCCGGGAACCCGGTTCATTGTATCATCATTGTATCATCATCCCGGCCACAGCAGAGCCACGAAAAAAACCTGATCTTCACTTTCTATTGAATCTTGGTTGTTTAATAGGGATCCTGGGATCCTTGTCATGTTTCTTCAATAATCCCTAAGAAAATGGGTACTGGTAGCATAATCCCATATATAACCCAACCAACTATAGGGTCCCTTGATTCAAATATCTCAGGTATGAGTGCTGCGGGCATGTTGGATTTGAGTGGTGCGCACGGAGCAGCAGCAGCTGCGAATGCCATCACATCGAATCGTTTCTCATATTCGATGAATCTAAAGGTGGGATCCGAGTGATCGAGAGATCCAGGGAATTGAGAGTCGTTAAGAGGGGGTTATACATGATTTTTGTAGAACATCCTTGTAAAGTGTGATTGATATATTGGGATTCACCAGGTAGATGAGTTACAACATAGATACCACCAACATAGAAAACCACAGGTGCTACACATCACCAACACCATCCCTGACACAAATTCGGCCTGCCAGGGAGCCAGTATGACCATCGATACGGCCTGTTCTTCTTCCTTGGTTTGAGGGCCAAGAAAAACTAAGGACAGCTGCAGAGGAAGGTTACCGAAACCCAATAGGAAAGGATCGTCTTCCAAACCATCCATTTTCAGGTGATACTGTTGATGGACAAAANAGGATGCTTTTGGGATTTGGTGACACTTTTTGCAGGTTGCATCCTGTTTGGAGCAACGTGATACAATCGCATCATTGTGTTGTGTGTGTGTGATTGTGTGAGATACATTCAAAATACGTATACCCTGGAAGTCAAAAACCATTAAGATAATAGTCACTGGAATTCTTACTTACAAACCCTTTCTAAAACCATTAGTTGTTAAGAAAAAGAATGCATTCAAAATAAAGTCTTTGGACTTCCAGGGCGTATATATATATATATATATACGGTTATATATATATTATGGACTTCCAGAAACAATTTGGCAACCCAAACTGGAAGCTCCAGGTTTGTATACATTTTTTCCGCCTCAAAACAAAAAACAAATCAGATGGATCCATGGGGACACGTTGAAGATTCACACGGAACCCACGGGTTGTTTCGTTGGGGAAATGTTGGGTTCCGTTCCGAGGTCTGTACCCACGTCTCCAAGTTACATTTGCGATTCAAGGATTATGAACCAATGCCCGCCAGCATTGTGAATGGTTGCTTGGCTCCAACTAACTTGGAATGAAATGCTTGTTTGTTTTTCCCTGAGATAGGAAAAAACGTTTAAACAACAAAAAAAGAAGGGTTGCTTGAACATATAAATATACATTTAATTTTTTTCATGATATACAATATGTATGAGTATATATTGCAGCATGTATATCAGGACAAGCTGGCCTATTCTTAAACTGGCGGTTGCCACATCTTTGAACCAACCTTCTGATGTATTTGGTGATGTCAAGGATGACAACAGTGATACACAAACCCATATGATTAATATATGGTTTGATAGCCTACATTTACCATACAATTCAACGAAACGTAGATATACCCCACATGGATCCTATGAGAAAAGACAGATTGGAAACCTTTTTGTTTGGATCAAAATGCTTGATGTGTACTGTATAATAGTCTATTTAAAATCATGGTGCATGAATACGCATTTTCAAGAAATTGTGCGGAACTTGTTTCCCAACCATCACAACGGCAATAGAAGAAATCACATTTCAATACTGAGGAACATCGTGAAACATGATGCAAACAATCTTGCATCAATTGAGTTGAGTCAAATACTGAAAGCTATTTGGTATGATGTTGCATCATATTGAGCTAAGTCATGCAGTCTTGTTGTTCAACAATATTTCAATATGATTGCAGTTATTACCGCTACATTCCCTAGGGATCCAGGCTCACCGAAACTGAGATTGGTAATGGAACCTAAATACCTTGCGTTTCGGAGGTGATTATACAACCCAATCATCATCTGACAAGTGACCCAGGATCCTTAGGGATTTTATTTTCCAACTCGTAGATATCTATGTATCCAAGAATTTGGTGTATCCACTCTTTCCCAAACTTTGTTTGCTTTCTTTCTTGATGATTTTCCCCAACCCATGAATTTCCATATATGGAATATGTACCTCCCACAGTGAGCTTAAATTCATCATAAGTGTAGGGATAAAATATTCCATGGAGCATTTTGGTGCAAGTTCAAACTACCCAAACTTAATGGCTAGTCCACCTACCCCTCCTCCAAGGTAATATACCCCCAGAAATAAGGCCTACGGCCTTTTTTTTTCACCCCGAACCTTGGGGGAAATGATCCAATTTGACTACTGTAATATTTTTTCAGTTTTGGGTTGCTTCAACCGCCAACTAGAAGGCCTTATTATTTATCAAACCCTTATTAACCATTGGTTTCCCTTAATAAGGCCGGCTATTACGCCCTTATTTCTGGTGGGGGGGGTAGGTTTAGGTTAGGATGGTTGAGGGGGGTGGTTGACCTCAACGTCCGTGAGGTTTAAACTTGATGTTATACCCTGGTCCATTCGTGGGCTGCTGCGCCGCTGGCATGCTGAGTCACGATGGAAGGTGCTGCCATCCTTGGAGGGTGATGGTTGGTCGTTTTGTAACACTAGAAGATGGGCCCCAAAACCAGTTAGTCATAAGTACACTCCTGTAAACTAAGATAGCTGGCAGCATTTTGATGGTATCTACCAGGAAAGATGGGGATTTTCATGGGCGAACTGTTAGTTTTCACAGGGGGTGGGGTGAACTAACTCCATTTATAGGGGTGAAACAACTCTACATCTTTTACACTCGGTCAGTAGGGTGAAATAAACAACCCCAGTTAGCAATTTATTTCAGATTTGTTTGGCCAAAAAAAATAGGCCATGAAAACAAAGGTTCGAAACAACTCCATTCATTGTACAAGGTGGGCGTTATAGGATCGATCCGAAAGTAGAATGATGTAACTGGAGTTATTTCACCCCGAACTAAGTGGAGTTAGTTGTTTTGACCCTACTTATAACTGGATCCGGGGGCCCACGTTGTACACCCCGGAAATTTAAGGGTTCACCCCAAAATAAAATTGCCAGTCCCAAAAGGAAATTGATCGGAACCAACCATCATTTTTTCAAGGGCTTTATATGAGACATTTTGGCGGTGTACTTGTTGTGCAAAAAAAGCAACTATTAGCATATGTTTGGGTACCATACTATAATCCCAAAATGGCTGCATGTTTCAAGCCATTTTCAGGAAGATTCCCTAATCCCAAACCACCATTCTGGGGTGACCAACCGGCAGTTTGGTGGCTATACATAATTTGCCCAGATATACTGAAGCACCCAAAGCAATGTCTGTTCAAATTGTGGTTAGAATAAACACATAGTTGAAGCTTCTAAAAGGTGTCCAAGTTTATCATGGTGCTACCAAAATTGGGTGACTAAATATGAAAAATATATCATTATAAGTAAATCCACCTGTTACGACAAATATGTTTATACCCTTTTTTTCAAGATCATACCACATACATTATATATCTTCTTTTACTTGCGTGATGTTTGGCTTAGAAGCATACAAGGTGTACTAGGGGTTAGTTACAACCCCATTTATTTCATCGGGTTTTTTGACCAAAATTTCTCCGTTGAAGGTGTTTCACCTTCAACAGCACTGCCGATGGCTATGCCCGTGGTGAACTGTACCCGGGCGGCGAACGTTTGCCCCGGTTTCGGTCGTTTCCTAGATGCTCCATGGGACTGGCATTTTGATCCCTACTATGTAGGTATTATGCATACATGGAGCATATGGGTTTGAGACATTTGGTGCAGTATTGTTGAAAACCAGGGAATTTCATCATCCGGGTGTTTTATAGACTCTCTGACAAGAATGTTTCCTTTGAAAAAAACATGATCAGACAAAGTGGGGGAAGTTTTGGGAAGGTTTGGTGGGGTGAGATATATATATATATGGCTGGCGTTCAAAATTCCCGGTCTAAAGGATTATATAAAGTGGGCCCAATTGGAATTGAAAAGTTGATTTTACATCTTCGCTATGAAGCGGGCCCCATAGGAAATCACGCAGTTCACAAGCTAGGCGCTAGCATAGCGCTAGCGTGGCGCTAGTAGAACTATGATATGGTGAACATTGCTCAGTCAATATGCAGAGATTAGTTTTGAAAACCTTTTCTGGTATCGTTTATTGTGGTTGTGTTTTGCAGCCGTTTTGGTTTTCAACATGGGTGACAAGGCATCCAGTGCTTTTGTGGAGCCAAAAAGGCGAAATGCAGTCGGAATTTTGCGCTAGCACCGCGCTAGCTTCGCGCTAGCAGAAATTGAACCTGGAGCCCTTGGAGAGCCACCTGCCCACACGGCCCGCATGTAAAGATCAACGCCAGCCACCTGACGTGCAACCTCCAAACAGCAAAAAATCCGACAGAATCTAACAATCCACTCAGCTAGCCAGCCAACCAGCTAACCAACTACTCGGCCAACCAAGCCACCAAGACACAAGCGAGAAAAGCGAGAGGAGGTCAGTGGTATGACAGCACTGATAGCAGCGAAGCCAGAAAGAAGGTCGGCGCTACTGCGCCTGCCACACAAAATTTACTTTATCCTAGATTTTGCTAAAATGAAGGTATGGTAAGCCCACAAGATACCTATGAAGCGGGCCCCAATGGAAATGAGGTATTAGGACCCAATCCAGGAACCAACATTTTGACAACCAACCATAATATAATATATATATATATACATATATACACATCTATTTGTCGGATTCTGAATCTACTCAAGATCCCAAGCCCTACAAAACCCAACCAACCCAACAAACTAGGTGGTTTCAGATATCTCACATCTTGTCTGGGTTTGAGAGTAGGTTCCATCTCGCAACTTCCTGCAACTTCCCAACTTCGATCCCATGGGGTACAATCAGCATGTTAAAAAGTGTGGATGAAAGTGTGGTTTCAGATAGGTATCTCCGGGGAACTAACATATCCCCTGAACAAGCAATATTGAAGATGATTTTCCTTTTCCAAAGGTGGGATATGTTAGTTCCCTGGAGGGTATCTTTTATTTTTCCCCCCTGGGGAGATGATCCAATTTGACGAGAACACATTTTTTTCGGATGGGTTGGTTCAACCACCAGTCAGGGGATAGTTGCATTTACCCCTGCCAACGTACCCCTATGGAAATCCCTACATAAGCCCTATATATAGTGGGTATTTATGGGTTATTTCATCCCCAAGAATCCCATCCGAGAACATCAGCTAAATACCATGGGGCCCACACGTACTTGGTTCCCAACGAAGTCATCAAAGGTGAGGAAAGCAACATTCAATATTCACCAAAGGGCTAGCTGTTGGTATGTTGGGATGTTGCTTGCTTCCAGATTTTTTTAAAGATATATCATGTCATGTCGTATATTTCAAGAATTCAGGATATATGCTTAGGGCTTAATATCAATTGATATGCCCTAAGGATGCTGGCTTACCGAAAGTCAGATGGTGAGCAAGGGGTGTTTTATAATCAATATTAATCACCTCCTCAGCAAGGTATTTAAGATCCATGACACCATTCTCAGGAGGTGAGCCAGGATCCCTAGGAAAAAAATATATGTTACGATATTCACACATTGCGCCCGTGTGAATCACACTGTTCCGCACCCCATGGCACAATGGGTTGTCCTCACATGTGATGACGGGCCTCTGCCATGTGATACCACAAGCGTTATTGGCACTTTGGACAGAAGTCAGATCACCAGATGAGGAGCTTAGATAAAAAATTCCCACTGTCCCAGGAAGATTTCCTCCATACACCGGTAGCGTCACCTCCACTCACATTGGAGGAGATCTAAAGTTCCGTCCTTCTCAGAGGCTGGGAGTTCCACCCGACCTTGGTCGAGGCCGGATGTGGTCAGAGGTCCACAGGATGTGCGGCTCACAACCTTGGCAGTGTGAACAACGAGCGGAGGTGTCCATCCCACCTCCGAACATATCGACACACATACACAGGATAACTGACACCGCAGCGTCGATGGCAAGATCCGCGTCGATGGCAAGAACTTTTCCAGGTACTCGTACTGATATCAGAGATGGTGGCTATTCTCGCTTGGGCAACTGCTAACAAGACATTTGGAGACCTTCCTTCACCGACAAGTTCGACTTTGATGGACCATGCTTTAGAATATCCACTGTGAAGGGAAACCCCGATGGTGTACACAACCACGGAGGACATGCAAAGGCGCAGACACAACCACGGAGGACATGGAAAGGCGCAGAATGCTAAGTGATCCCTCGACGATGCTTACTGACTCTAGATCCGTGACACTGATGACAGGACATCCTGAGGGTGAAGTCCGCTCATGACTGATTGCCCAGCGAGGGAGCCTCTCATGGCTCAGCTGCGTACTTAGGGCTTATAGTTTTTTCAATCGTCAATCAGTGGTTTGTTCGTCAATGGTTTTTCCATTTACTCGGCCCGTCGTCCGATAGTATAGGCTTCACCCATCAACCATCATGACAAAAATACCACTTTTCGCGTGACCCACGGAAAAGTGTGACAATCATGATATTTTCCAATGTTTTTGTCCAGCCTCCTAAAAAGGTTGGCGAACAAATCCCATCCAAAAAAAATAAACTAGAAGGGAGAAACGTGTTTCCAGCATTCATCATTTCGTTGGAACAACTGGTGGCGGGGCCCCTTTTTTTATAGAGCAATTACCCTCCTTAAAACTTAAAACTAACAGCGAGTTCGCCCCTGAAAATGGATTTTGTTGGAATATGAAATGCCTTTTTCGGGCAATTTGGGTCTTTGTGTTGGGCAATGAACTGTTTCAGGGGAGGTATTCATGAATCAATTAGTTAGCAAAAATCACCCTATTTTTTCGTGTTTACATATCCCTTACTAACGAATCAATAAACAATTTTTCACCCCAACATCCCCCCAGGAAGGGATCCGGATCCGGCAATTTTTTTTGTTCCCTTTAAAAAGCTCCGGCTCCGAGGTGTGGTGCATTATGTTTCAAGTTGAAACAATTCGATCCGGCGAGCGGATCCATCTGTTGCTTGGCGGGTAGTCAATCCAATCAGGCGCGGTGCTTCAGCCACGTGGCTGACCGGGATGTGGGGGTTCATGAGGTTGGATATAGGGACCCTGAGAATTGGAGGTGAAATTGTGACCTATAGGTGGGTACGTTTCACTGTTTTTTTTTGGGTCTAAATATGTTTGGACCCCTGAAAATTAAAGGAGAAAACAATTGAAGGCCATTTACAGGAGTTGTTTTGATTCAATTTGCAAGACTGTTGGGGTAAAGTTGTGATGTTTCAAGATCCGATCTTGAGACATTTCGCTTGTCATTGTTGTGCAATAGTGCATTGTTTTGGTTGGTAGTATAATGACCTCTGTGATAATTTATCTCAGATTCTTGGATGACGAGTGATGATAGCCAAATGTTTGGTGGTTTGATCTTGCAATGGGAAGTACTCCTACCCATAGAATCCATGTATGGTATATTTGCCATTATTTGCCTACATTTACCATAGAAATCAACCAAACGTAGGTAAATACACCATACGTGGATGCTATATGAGCTAGAATCATGGTATCCTCACATGTGGGCTACAGTTGAACCATCCATCCTCCATGCCAGGATGGTCGTAGTGCGAGTTTGACAGCGCCCAATGGTCCCGCACAGGACGTCCGTTCGTGAGATGACTAACTAGTCGACAAACAGATCATTAACTTACCCTTTGGTAAACTAACATAGCAATGGAATATCCCCATGTTCAATAGGAAATACATCTTCAAAGGGTTCATTTTCCATTGCTATGTTAGTTTACCGGAGTGTAGGTCACTGAATGTGATATCAAAAAAACTATATCCATGACAGTCATGGCAGTATTTATTGAACCCCTGGTTCACAGTGGTGTTCAATAGATCATAATGGATCTAGTCTAATGTTCACGAAGGGAATCCTACGAACCTTCACTATTTTCTGTTGCGATGTTTAGGCAGGGCCCAAGCACTATAATCTTTTGCTACTGGTATCTAATTCGAAGTTACCCAAGCTGATTACCTGGTTCTAGGTCATGGTGGAATAAGCCACCCCAATAAGACACCAATTTCTGGATTTGAAAAGTTGCCCCGGTGCCCCATGTGGTTACCCTTTTTCCAAGGCTTACATCTATATTCGTTGGTGATCCATGGTAATTGCACAAACGAATTGATGCGGCACATCTCCTCTTTCCATGATACTGTAGATGGACATGGGTAGAAATTTGACAAATCTTTGTTGATTGATAGCAAATATCCGCAATTCAGTACATTTCAACCAAACGGAGCATCCAAACTTCTTGATGCAGCTATCAGCTACCCTCCCTGAAATCCTTAGAACTAACAAGGTCGCACCTACAACCCATGGGATCCATGTGACTGGTATATTTTAGCTACATTTGTCATATAAATGAACCAAATGTAGGTAAGATATACCAGTCACATGGATCCCATGGGTTGTGGAAATCGGGGAAGTGATTTTATCCTCGACAAAAAACAGGAGAAATGTATCAAGGCCGTCTTGCGTGAGTGCAAGTTGACGCCTACCGAAGTGGATTGCATTGAGTGTCATGGTACCGGTACGCAGGGATGCCAAGCAGGGAATCCGCAATGTTTTTTGTTAGTTGACACAGGAGATGTACTGGGTGCAGGTGGAAAATGTGGTGGAAGTGGAGATAAAGGATGACAACTTCCGTGAAACGACAACTTTGGGGATCATGACCCTTGAGACATATATGTGTTTTTGTGTAAAAGTTGGCGAGTTTCCCGTTGGCTCGAGTTCCAGTAATCGTACATCTATTTAGTTTTTCTATGAAGTTTTCTGTCTCAGCATCACCAGCTTGGAACATGATTCCCATGATCCAAGTCTTGGTTGTTTAGTACACATAGGGGGTTATACTACCCTTTGTTTTACGGTTTATTATATCCCATTATAGGAATCCCTATGAAACAGCCAGTATAATAGGAAGTAATACGGGTTCTTTTCGTGGCTCATGTAGGCTTCAAGAGACGATGATTTTTTGAAGGTCTTTAATTGGCCCCCAACAAAACCTGAGTAGAAAATGACTCAAATATAGTCTATGGGTGTATGATGTGCAGGTCAACTTGTTTGGGCTGTGGAAACTTAGTGATAAGCATTCATGGGAGCAGCCTGGATGACCGCGTTTTCCAATCCTAAATGGTCCGAGCAAAGGGTTGAGCAACACTTGGTGGTGAGGGTGGTGAGCACCAACCAGTCATACTTGGATGTTTCAGGAAGTTTGTAAATGGTTAGGAAGTGGATTATAACCCCAATATACCCCATTTATAAGTAGGTGAAATAACCCATCGATCCTAACTTCCAACGGGACATCCAAGTAGCACTTTGGGGGCCCAAGGTTGCATTCTTCATTTCCTGCAATTCCATGCGTTGTTTCTTACGGTGAACAAATCCCCTGACATCCCATGACATTTCGCAAGCGAATGGCGGCGCAAAGCGCAAACTTCTCGCTCCGTAAACACAAAGCAATTTGGTGTTTTTTTTGGGGGGAATCCGAAACAGATGCCCTTCTTGATTTGCAATGATGAATGTCCCTTTTCTTGGGTAGAACCTTAAAATCTTCAACATCACCTCGAGTGAGTATTTCAAATGATGTGTTCATCCACCTGTTTTATTGTGGTTTGTTTGTACTGGGATGTCCATGGTACTTAGTACCTAGGTAGTACACGGACCAGATGGATAGTTTCATCCCTATAAGTACATTGTAAGTCCCGTACATATGTGAAATATACCAACTTTGGAGGATCATCCCATTTAGTGAATGATCAATAACCATGGTGATCGTAAATCCCCAACTAGGTTTGTGGGACCCCTTCCTTACATGGCCTACATTTTCATGGCTTATTTTCATGGGGCTGATCCTAACTGCTGAACCAAGTCCTGGGATGATTCTCCAAGTAGGGGAACATGAACCATTCATCTCAGGGCCTTGGGCGATCCTATTGAAGTTGGATCCTTTAAGAAGGTGACTGGTCTGGTATCGCCGATGTTATAGCTGTGTGGAGGGTGCTCGGATGTCCCAGGAAGTTAGGATGAAAGGTTAGGATCAGTGGGTTACAACCCTAATATACAACAGAGTTTGGTACCTTCAGGCATCGTCTTCAGGGAGTGTCTTGTTCGAATCAAATCGACCTGTTGAAGTGTCTTCGTTTTGGGGTTTCAAGGGGGAAATTCCAGGATTCAAAAAAGGTACTTGGATGTCCCAGGAAGCTTTGGTCAATGGTTAGGATCACTGGGTTATAACCCCAATATGTATCCCATTTATACGTAGGTTATAAGTTATAACCCTTTCTTAAAAATCTAACTTCCTGGGACATCCAAATGGAGCTGTGTGCGGAAGGGTTGGTGAGAAGAATGGTTACCCTCCCTGAAACTCTACTTTTATCCTGGCTTGTTTCTTGAAGTCTTTTCGAACGCTTCACTCAAGATTGAATTCCATTCAATATATGTTGGTAATCTGGTACATGTAATTAGTTTAACCAACTAACTTATCATCCCTAAAAGCTTCAGACGTAGATTGGTAGAACCACCAGAAAGATCGCAGCAACCAACAAACATGAATTCCAGGTCATGAGTGCTACTCCTCGAAAGGAACCTTTGGTGATTACGTGCCTTGGTGGCAAATGTGCGGCCTGGGCACATTATAGCGCTGGTTGGAAAACCCCCGAAGGGTGGTTGATCGGATCAGGGAATTCGACCATACATCAGCAAGAATTTCAGGCACAGCCGGCTATTTTGGGAGCGGTTTTTTCCCGTATCCATAGGCCGTATCCATCCATACAGCTTCTATAGGTGAGGATTCCTCATAGTAATTTGCCCAGATGTGCTGGGGACTAGGTCCTGTGACAAACTCATCCTCCCAAATTCCCTATAGGGGTTTACATACATAGCTATTATTACGAGGTGGGCCCCGGATCCAGTGATCAGTGGAGTTATAAGTCCCCATAAGTAGGGTTACAACCTCAGTTACCCATTTATTTTCGGCCATTTATAGGAGTTATTTCACCCCAATTTGTACCTGGATCCGGGGCCTACCTTGTAGGATTCCGATCATTTAAGGCAGGATGAGTGAGTTTTTATCCTCAATAGAATTGGAGTTGAGAAGGGATCCTGGCTCAATGTAAGTGTCAGTGTATCCAATGTTGATTTTGGTAGAAAGCACCTCCCTAAAATAACCTGACAGTTCAGTTGGTTGGCTTGAAAAAAAACTAGGATGATGGTCCTAGTAGTTTCGAAGATATTGTTGTTACCTCGTAAAAATTGGAGAAGACTTGATAAAAACATGAGGAACATATGTTTTGTTCAAATAATTGGAGTGGGTGAAATCACCAACTGACGTGACTTGACTATCATTTTGGCAGAATTCATTGTCTTATTGCGTGACTTGTATCCCATAGGATCCATGTATGGTATATTCACTTTCATTTGGTTGATTTTTACGGGGAATGTAGGTAAATTTACCATACATGGATGGTATGGGTATGGAAGTGAACATGAGATCTTCTAAAAGTGGAGCCAAGTCTCTACTTATTCCTTGCTATAGTTTTTTTCTTCTGAGGTAACATGAGCAGTGAATCAAAACCCTGGTGACCTTAGGGTATAGAGGGGGGATTACACTACCCAGTTATGTGAGGATTACATTAAACTATTATAAGGATCCCTATTAACCAATCAGTACCATGGCATGTCACAAGTGTTTTGAATACTGCTCACATGGAAAATCACTTAGCTTCCACTTCTAGCATTTTCCATAGGCAGATGACTCTTCCAAAGAAGTTCAAGCCGTTTTTTGGTTTGAAAAAGTCAGCTTCTGTAACAAAGGGGGCCAAAATAAAGTTTGCGCAAGCGCCATTTTTAAGATGGTATATGACAAAGGTTATCCAATTGATTTTGAGAAAAAAAACATGTTTTCCAGCTTGCTTTACCATCCATTTTCCGTGTTACATGCTTTGCAACCACCCAAGGGTCCAAAAACGTTGAGGACAGCAATGTCAAAAGTGAAATCGCATTTCAATCCCCCAACTACTCTGATCATCTCAGCTGGAGTTGGAAGTACTTTGTAAACATGGTTGTATCTCTTCACATGATTGTACTACACCCTAAAAAGGGACGAGTTCAACGGGAAATACATCTTCTAACCATAGATGTTCAGGGGACATGTTAATTTTCCGGGCAGTATTTTCCTGTAAATTATTGTTTCACGTATACCATGGTTAATGTTGTTGATGGAAGAAATCCTGCACCAGTTGATATGCAGTTGATATGGTAAATGTCCCATTATTTACAGGGCTTTATACATCCCAGGTGATGCAGGATTTCTTCCATCAACAGTATCAGTTATATCATCTTGTATCCCTTTGTAGCTATGGTTCTTTTGGCAGCATCGTGACCTCAATCACCCCAAATCGTGGTTTAGGATCATGAAATCACCGCAAAATGCCTTGTTTTTTTTCGGGTGTCAACAGGTTAAGATTTAGTTTACGGATCCCAACCAAAACAGACTCATTTGCCACTATTAATGGGAAGGGGGCCAACCCAATGTATTGTGGATTGTAACTTATGGTTGTTACACTCCCTGAAACAAACAGCTTACCGCCCCTGAAAAATGTTGGCTGGAAGATCATCGTTTTCGTTTAGGTTTCGGACCATGTTCAGGGGCGAACTGTTAGTTTTACAAGGTTGGGCCCCCAACCAGTTATAAACGGAGTTATAACTCCTATAAGTAGGGTGAAAGAACCCCAGTTACCCGTTTATGTTCGGCCATTTATAACTTAGAAGTAGGGTTTTTTTGCTCCACTTATAGGGTTTATAACCCCAGGCAAACCCATTGATTTTCGGCCATTAATAGGAGTTGCAAGCTTCACCCCAGTTGTAACGATCGTAGGGGGCCCATCTTGTAACGGGATGGTGACTTGACCTCATCCCGCTAAGGTCATCGAAATCCAACATTGCTCATGCGGAGGGTGGTGCCATGGCGGAGGGTGGTTTATGCGCAATCTTTCATGAGCAAACTGAGTGAGTATACCCTCCCTGAAACTCCAATAGGAATCTCCTTTTCCAGGGGACTATTTTCAGGTGCTATGTTGGTTTGAGGGAGGGTAATCTAACTGGTATTTGTTTGGAATTTCGAAGTAACATGACAATTGAACCATGTTCATTTGTGTTCATCCATTTTTATCCATATTCATCCATGTTCAATGGGAAAAAAACATCTTTGGCAAAAGGTCGATGTTTTCCAACCAGCCATGTTTACCAGCAAGGGTAGTTTAGAGTTGGGAGAAACAAGTTTTAATGCTTGGTGAACGTTTGAATTACAGACGAAGGTTAGTATAGACGATGAAACATCGATATCTATAGATTATGGCCAGTCAACTTACCCCCCCGGCCTAACGTACCCACCCCAGAAATAAGGCCTTCTTAAGGGCTTATTAACCATGGGTTTCCCTTAATACAACCCGGTAAGGCCTTATTAGACCCTTATTTCCGAGGGGGGTACCTTAGGGGTGGGTAGGTTGACCAGCCATAATTAGAAGCTCGACTTGTTTTTGAAGATTAACACCAACCATCTCTGGCTTTATGTTGGGTGTTTTGCGTTGCAAGACATACTTCGGAAGAGAAAACTCATCTACATTCACGTTGGGCGGTACAAAACAGGGCAAAAATAAGTTGAGCAATGAAAAAAAACTGGTTGTTGAGGTTTATATGGGATTATACTACCCAGTTTATCTAGGGATTGTAATAATATGTAATAAACCGTTCTAATGATCCCTTTTAAACAACCAGTATTTCATGGAAAGTAATGGATCCCGTTTTTTTTTTCATGGCTCACATGTTGTTGTTTTTTTTCTGAACTGTTGATGAGTGTTTTTTCAACTTCCAAGACACCTGAAAATTTCTGGTCAACATGGTGAAGGGTAGATGGTATGTTTTGGGACTACAAATCTGTCTTTTGGTCACTGTTGAAGTGGCTTACCGGCAATTTTTTTGTTGTAAAGTTATTGACGCTTGTAACTTGTAACTTGTTGACTCTGCTAAACTAACATGGCTTGCTCGAAAATGAAGCCGGATTGAAGATGTATGTATTTACTGTAACCCTACTTGTAGGAGTTATTTCACTCCATTTACAACTGGATCCGGGGCCAACCTTGTAGATATACCACAATTGTAAGTAGAATTCAACTGAGATACGGATCATAGATCTGAAATTCCAAAAGAACAGAGTAGCTAAGGTGCCGGTTTGGCTGGTTTCTTCAAATGCTGCTTGCAAGTCGGCGCCTTATGGAGATGTTGGATGTTGTAATGACAGGGACAGGGGCAGGCATGGGTCAGTTGTTCTTATGGTTAAGGGTCGTCATCAGAATCATCATCATCTTCACCATCTTCGGCATCATCATCTTCATCATCTTCATCCTCATTATCATCATCATAAACATTTCTTCGTCATCGGGAACATCAACATCAACATCAGCAGAAGTCAGAATATCACCATCGTTGCATTCATCACTGGTACTGTACAGTGATCTGTTGTCTTCATACACCAGTGTACACAAACATGATCCTCTTTGACCATGCAACAAACAAAAGATGAATCATCAAATACCTGCAATCACAACACAAGAATACGTAAGTCAAACCTCAACATGCCCAGATGATTTCATCTTTGACTCATCTTTCCTACAGACGCTTGCCCCTTGGCCCCAACATCTTTTCTGGACACCCCTTAAGGGTGGTGATCTCAAACCGAATCCCGAAAGCTTTTGGGGTACACTTTGGCACACTGCGAACGTCAAGAGTCGTCCGAATGTAGTCCACTCACAAACTGGATTTGACAAAAAAAACATACACCAATTGCATGTGGTTCTAAAATTATTTAAGTTTAAATTGTTCACCCAAAATAACTTGGAAGAAAGAAGCACCCTCCCCCCAATTTTGAGGATCATGATGTGTTCTTTTTTAATTTGGTTGCAGGCACCTAGCGCCCAGATATGCATCGTAATTGTTCTTTTCAGGCTTCAATTTGGTCATGGCAGATGGAGACGGTTTAGCCTCTTTACTTCTAACTAGTTTTTGAGTCCACTTTGCAGACATCGGTTGATATTTTTGTTTGACTGGATTGGGAAAACGGTGGAAATTGGCCAAGGTGGCAAACTGTGAAGGTGCAGCCAATGTCCACTTGAAGGTGCCAACCGTCCCCTCAAAAAAACAACAACACTTGAGGATGTCAAGCAGATAGTTTTTTTTTCTCTACAAGGTGGGCCCCTACCAGTTACAAATGAGGTTAGACTTGTAGCTCCTATAAATGGCCTTATGAATGGGTAACTGGGGTTATAACCCTACTTATAGGACTTCTAATTCTGGCTGGTGAACCTACCCCTAACGTACCCCCCCCCTGAAATAAGGCTTTATTAAGGACTTATGAACTAACCCTTATTTCTGGGTGTTTTTTTTTCCTCTGACAAATTTCTACTTTGGGAGGTTTCCGGTATGTCTTTTCATGGCTGGCTCGAAAATGGACCCGGATTGAAGATGTATTTCACATTGAACATGGTGATTGGTCCAATGCCATTTGGGTTATTTTTTTGGGAACCTCACCTTGAAGTTTAAGTAGATAGTGATTGGATCTATATTTTCTGGACTTCATTTGTATATCTTGTCTTTTTAGAATACATATGATATGTCTAGTCACGAATGTTAAAGCACTTCTGTGAACTGGAATGATGACCTTAGTTACTTGCGAAGTACCATGACAAATGTAGAACGTAGTCTAAACAGAGGGACCAAGAAGCCACCAGTTGTGCTGGTGGGTTAAACATATAAAGGAAAGCAAAACTTGGTGGGGTCAAACGTATGATATGGTGGTAGGTTATACGTTGTGGGTTAATCTGAAATTCAGTGAACAAGAGCAATAAGCAGGGTATGAAGACAAGATGCCCAATAGATCGGAAGATGATTGATGTGTTATGTGGGAAGGTTTCGTCCCAACCAAAAAAATGAAATGCTGCTAGCGGAGCAGTTCTCCAAATGGTGTTCTTATGTTTTTTTGTTGGGTTCCCGTATTATATGTCGGAAATGGTTGCCTGACATAATGGAATTTTGCATCACTCAAGGTGGCAATCATCTCTTGATGGAAATTAGATAGTAATCCCTAGGGATCCTGGCTCACCGAAACTGAGAATGGTGTCATGAGTGCCCTAAATACCGAGAGCGTTTCGTTTCGGTGATGGAAAACACCCTAAGCATCATGATCTGACTTTCGGTGAGCCAGGATCCTTAGGGAATGTTTCACCTAGTCATTATGTATATCATAACTAAGGTCCCTAAACTCCCCATCCATGAGGCACAAAATAATTCCTTTTTTTTTGTTTCCAGGTTGAAACGGCTGATTTTCACTACTTGTGAAGTAGGATGACCATATAGGTTGGTAGTTGAAATCCCATTATTTGCAGGGTTTTGTAGATTTCAGGTGGTTGTTTGGGATTTCTGAACCATCAACAGTAGATACCAAAAATGGCCATATTTGAAGCCGGAGTGACCATCTTTCAGGGTATGACTGTTTGTAATTATTTTGAAGTCCTGGACAGCTAGCAACTTGCAAGACAGTCTTGCAATGAGTCATGCTGAAATTTCAGTGGAAGTTGTCGCAACTCAACATTCAGAGATGAGTCAAAGGATGCCTTTTTTAAGGGAGTGTCTCTTTAAAAAAAAGAGGTGGAACTTTAAAATCCACAACAAGTGTTTTTTCCTTTTCTAAAAAACAACCTTTTTTTCCACAGAGTTTTGTTTTGGAAAGCCATGTTTTTCAACAAAAAAAGCACTCCTTACTTGCTCAGCTCTTTATGGTTGCGAAGTTTTTTTGTGGTGTTCCCCAGAAAGCAAGACATATGTCTATTGGCAATTGGCATTTCTCAAGCTGTTTGATTTGTTGGGGTGTGAGGATCTAAGTCCAAGTGTTGAAGCAAAACCCTGTATATTGGCTATTGGCTATTTCAATCTAATAAGAACACACAATTCATATTACTAACTAAGCCTGGTATCAGATAGTCTTGTATAATCTTAGCAATTAATCTTATCTAGATGGTGGTCTCAAATATTTTTTATGTTCACCCCTACTTGGGGAAATGATCCAATTTGACTAATATGTTTCAGATGGGTTGGTTCAACCACCAACTAGTTATAGAATTTTCTAAGAAACCCAACTTGAACCCGCAAAAATCGAAGCTTTGCCGTTTGCAGGTGCGCAATCCACACTTGGATATGGAGGTCCCCGGGTTGGCCCGATACTTGATGTATATACATCTGTGCTTTTTAAGAGGATGATTTTCTTTGAAGGTTTCAAGAAGTTTCAGGTAT
>DF243989.1:0-31929 GCA_000507305.1 Breviolum minutum Mf 1.05b.01 | reverse complement strand
CCGGGTATTTTAACGTGAACGTTAAAATTTTAACGTGAGATCGAAATTCATACGTTTTTTTTTTTCATACGAATTCGGCTGTTTCAAGGGGAGCTGGTATATATATATAGATCCCTTTAAGTGGCTTAGAACCCCCTGACGAATCACCAATTTTCACCAAGAAAATCAAATCTAGTTGGTCGTTTCAACCCCTTTGAAAAATATTAGTCAAAATGGGAATCTTCCCCAAATAGGGGTGAAAAGAAACAATATTTAAAACCACCACCTAGAAATAAATCGATTTACACTCTGGCAAACTAACATAGGTCACATAGAATATGGACCCCGATTGAGTCGATGTATGTCCTATAAAAAATGGGGATATTCCAGCAATCGCTGTGTTGGTTTACCAAAGGGTATATAACCTTTTTGTTCACCAACCAAGTGGCCCATTTTGAAGCAGTCAATGCCCAGGCAATTGTAGGCCAATGCCTAACGGCTGGAAGGTTTCGGAAAATGATGGATGTTTTTTCTGACCGGCCTCAAACTCAAGGGCCAAGGACGGGTGTACCCCTAGCAGTGTACCCATGGTATTTATAGTGTTTTCTAGGCATTCTTGGGGAATTTTAACCCATAAATACCCACTAAGAAAAGGTTTTTTTTTGTGGGGATTTCCCATAGGGGTACGTTGGTAGGGGTACATCCAAGTATCCCTTTACAAACATTGGAAAACCATCCTTCAGAAAATTAAGAACAAATAAACACAATCTAAGTCTCTCTAGTCTGTCTACTGTATATACCCATAGGATCCATGTGACTGGTATATATTTACCTACATTTGCCAGTACAATCAACTATTCATGTAGGTAAATATACCAGTCCCGGAATATGTCCTAAGGGACTCTCTGATTTCCCAGTAGTGACAGGCAATGTGCTTATGTTGTATTTGAAATATATATATATATGTATACCAAATTGAACACACATTTTTTAGAACCAGGGCAAGTTATCCCATATTTTGTATCGTAGTATGTTACTATACGAAGCTAAGCCAACTAACACCAGATTCTACTAGACTATACACAACTAATTTGATGTGTGGATGCGCCGGTATTCAGCACAATACAGTATAATATCATATTCCACTGTAACAACCGATAGCACTGTAAAGTATGTTGCTATGATGTTAAGAACACTGTCATACACTTTGCAAACATGTGACTCCTACTCGGGCATAGGGTGGTATTGGATAGTAAGTATCGTACACCACACTCTATCTTATCTTTATATGTTCATATTCCCACAAGACACACCCAAGTGTGTACAATATATATCTATACGTATATCTATACTTATTACTTTCTGGGTGTTTCCAAAAATAGGGGTATCCCAAAATGGATGGTGAAAATAATGGAAAACCCTATGAACATGGATGATTTGGGGGGAAAACCCACTATTTTGGGAAACATCCAATTCTTAAAATTACAGTACAAGTCAAATGAGATGGGACTACAGACTGCTTCATGTTTTTTTGGCCCAAAAAAGTGTGACTGGCAGAGTTTCCCCCAAATGTATATCAGGAATTACATCTATATTCTTCCAAATTTCACGTACCCATCACAACCACTCCCCCCTTGGATTTTTGATGGAACCGCCCTGATTCGCCTCTCCCTGGGTGTTCTTGGAGGTGATACACAAGGCCAAGAACTGCTTGTACTTTTGAATCGCCTGCGAAACATCCATCATGTTCCTTCCCTCCAGCCGTTAGGCATTGGCCTACAATTGCCTGGGCATTGACTGCTTCAAAATGGGCCACTTGGTTGGTGAACAAAAAGGTATATACCCTTCTGGTAAACGAACATAGCGATGGCTGGAATATCCCCCATTCTCAATAGGAAATACATCTTTTTTAAGGGTCCATTTCCCAGCCAGCTATGTTGGTTTACCAGAGTGTAGGGGTGTAAAAATACCCCCTTTCTGAGGATGCCTTATTAAATCTATTAAAGGTGGGATGACCATTTTTGAGGGAGCATTTGAAAAATTACACTCCCACAAACTCAAAGTTAGCACCTGCCAGGGGGTGCTAAGCCCAAGAGGAAACTCATCTGAATCAACCCCAGTGTTGCGCAGGCGATGTTAGTTCAGGGAGAGTAGCACAATCATCCGTTCAATGATCTTTTACAAACAAAACAGGTCCGACACACCAAAATAAAGACAATTCTATCTGATTCCTTGGACAAGGATGTAGCTTTCTGATTGGGATTCTTCAACATGAAATCTGAGAGTTTTCTGCGGAAAAAAATCAGCTTTCCGTCAAAAACTCGGTGAACACACTTTGCAACAAATTGTTTCTATGGGTTCTTGATGTTAGTTCAATATCAAAAAGGTTTCCTGCCCAACAATCACTACCGTCACATAGATATTATACAGTATCCCTTTCTGTAACTGTAGAGTATTACATATTAGCATTCCTTTATCCATTGATTCTTTACATTACTAGTAGTTGTTTGTTGCATTCTTCATTAAAATCATCTACCCTTCCTTCCATCATCCTCCAGTTCAACTGCAAAATAGAAATCATCGACTCAAAGATGTGTTTAAAAGGAGATGTGCTAGTTCCTAGGAGGGCCCCGTTGTCCTACCCCGTTAGGGCCCCTCTTGAGCCATTAAGAAATTCCCATCTTCCACTGAGGTTTCTCCGAGTCTTGTGGACCTCATCATGCATACCTTGGTTGTCGAAGACAACGCCCATCTTATGGTAGGCCTCGCAGGAAGAAGCACGCCCCACAAACAGCTTCGCCCTTTTGTGAGATATGCTTCTGGTGGAAACTCATGTATCTGTATCATAGATCATAGGTTGGTGCAAAAATGAGATATACTGTACATAGTGTGTATAAATATATATTCATAATATGAGTTAGTTCTTTCTCATTTACAAGTATTATCATCTTAAACTGCAAAGTAAGATCATTTATCTCAGCATGGTTCCTCTTCCTCACAAGAATTGGCTCCGTGATTCAGTACTGAAACGCACTGTTGAAATTCTATTCATGACGGATTCATGGTTGCAGCAAATGTATATTTACCGATCCATGAATGGTTGATTTGTATGCTAAATCAGTAGGTGAAACCGTTCGGCAAACATGGATCTGTTGCCTGGTATCATTGTCATCACTTTCCACTTAGGCCATGAGTATGATAAGTTTCACCAAAAAAACACCTTAGCCAAACGCCATGAAATGGCTGGCAAGCAAAAAGATTGAAAGCACCTTTGAAACTGCCAGTAACCAAAGCAAAACGACTATATAAGGTATATAAGACTATGAAAGTTGTATAGCACAAAATGACAAAAAACAGTTGGGCATACTTGAAACATTGAACAATTCCATCTACTCACCGGAAAACTAACATGTCCCCTGAAAATCAATCGTTGGTTCAGATGTATGTCCTATTGAACTAGTCACTTTTTAGGGGACATTCATTGGTTTTCAAGGGTGTCTTCAAATCTATTCCAGTTACTCCAGCTATATTCTCTATTTGGCGCCTGTAGCGCCTGATAAACGTTGCCAGAACGACTGGCCTTGGTTTCGTCATGTCGTCAGTGGAATCGACTTGCATGTAGAAAAATATTACACTCCAGGGAACTAACATATCCCACCAAACGGGAAAAGGAACATCATCTTCAAAAGGTACTTTTAATATCTTTTAATGGGAAATGATGGATATGTGATCGTTCCCAGGGAGGGTATAAGGCCTTTGGATATCGCTGTAGCTATACAGAAGGAATTCTCCACACTGGAAGGTACTTGTTCTTTCGGGTAGTCGTGTCATAGATACATCGGGTGTGGCCACCTCCCAGCAATCAGTGACCACCAGGATCAGGATCATGACTAGTTTGGTAGTTAAGCCACCCATCTGAAAAATATGCTCGTCAAATTGGATCATTTCTCCCAGTAGGGGTGAACATAAAAAACATTTGAGTTGCCACCATCCAGATTATATTTTTAGTAGAAGGGACCCGTAAACCTTCATTTTTCCAATATTACTGGGAGAGAAACCCACACTGGACCGATAGACGTCACTTCACTAGATGCCCTATCAATTGCACTCAACCCCTGTTTTTTTTCAACCGATTTTTAGGGACAAAAAACCGACCCTAGAAGATGCAGTTGTTTTTCTTTCCGAAAAATGTAGAACATCAAAAAATCGAGGAAAACTCCAACATATCCTTGAACATACCCCAGACCCATGCCCCACTTGTTTATATGGTTTGGAAATGTTTGGAAATCCTTTCATACTATCATATTTGTATCTTGGGGTATGCTCCAGGGGTCTGTTGGAATTAGAGAAAAAACGGTCTGGTCGCTAGGATCCCAGCAGAATCCGCCAACATCTTCAAATCGGCGATTTGTTGCCTCCGCCATTCCCCGCAGCCAACTTCATGACATGTTTTTTTGTTTGTGATGCTTTGAAATGGCCAACCAAATGCTTGCACTCAGATAATCAATTGCCAGGAATTGAAAAATAGAGTCACTTTTAGAAGTAGGATCATTGCATTCTGTAAATAACATATGGGTGTTTCCAAAATAGGGGGACCCAAAAAATGGACGATTTATAACGGAAATCCCTATTAAAAAACCGGATGATTTGGGGGGGAAAAACGTACCACCATTTTCGGAAAAACACCCATATCGATCTAGACCTTTTCTCACCGAAACGGGAAAAACACGAAAAAACACACACATAGACCTGGAACTTGCAATATATATGGGTCGACCATGCAGTGGGACCTGTGGCTTCAGTATGTGACCTTTTAGGTAGACAAATACCCTCCAGGGGATTAACATATCCCACCTTGGGAAAAGGAAAATCATCATCAAATATGCCATTTTTGGGGGATATGTTAGTTTCCTGGAGGGTAGACAGGGTACCCCATAATCTCATTTGAGGAACTTACTTTCCATTATACTTTGTTGTTTACGAGTTCATAATAGGGATCCTTATAAAATGGTTCCTTATGAATCCCCATATAAGCCGTGTAGTGCCATATACCCTACCAAAAACTAGAGTTTTTTCATTGCTCATTTGACAACACGTCGCATGATCAAATCTTATTCATCCGACTCTGAAATGGCGACTTCTCGTTTGGCAGGAAAAACAACAACAATACCTGCAATATACCTGCAAATCTGCCTAGCTTGAAATTAAACCTACTTTGAATATGAGGTAAATGAATATATACATGCAGTACATATGTACATCATATATCTCAAGGACATGGATGACTTGATAGGTAAACTATATACATTGCCATACCGCAGCAAGCCCGCTTCTGTAATCTCCAATGGCAAGTAAAGCGGTGCATCATCAAGATTATAATCCATCAATGCAGTGGACATTGAATCGTTAATCTGCCATCAATGATGAGATTCCACATATTTCAATTGGAACAATATCATATACAAACATCTATAAAAACTATATTTCAAGAAAACCTACCTACATCATATCTGGTAACAGTATCCTGACATATCCTGTTGCCATTGTTCACCCCTTGTGGATTCCAGAAGCACACAACGGAGGGCACCTATGGTCATCGCCGCTTCTTGACAACTGTGCTTTCCGCCGGATGCGACGCACCTTAATCACTGCAACACCATGATTTGCAGGGAAATATCCGTAAGAAACTAGGTGGAAAATTACCTACATAGGATCCATGTATATATGGTATATATTTTACCCACATGTAATGGTTGATTCTTATGGTAAATCTTGGTAACTATACCATACATGGATTACGTATGGGTTATGGAACATCTCATGAACCAATTCTAAGACATCACAGAATCTGGCATAGCCTTCTAGCACTTTTCGCTCGAGATGTGAAGCATCATTTTCCAAGCAAACTTCTGAAGGTACGCGTTTTGTACTATCAAAGCTCAGGCCAAAAATACTGCAGTTTTTGGACGCTTTACCCCTTCCTGACAAAAAGCTGGGTTCAACAAACATTTCGAACAAAATGATAAACCTCAAATCACTTCGAATTCGGTTCATGCATCCATTCCACCTAAATTTCATGCTCCAACAAATGATCATCCTCCGCTTGTCATGGATTTTAATGTTTCTTTTATGTATCACGTCTTTCCACATGTTAGAAATAACAACGTGGTTAGTTTCAACTGGTAAAAATCTGGGAATTTCATAATAATTATAACCACTATCATATATATCATATAACCACTTAAATCTCGAAATTAGTTAACCAATGAAATCTTATAGAAACATGTTTCCACATCTTTTCGAGCTCTGGACATAATTCGCAGGCATCGGCGCACTTTCAGACGTCATGGTCTCAAGTGGCAAAAACGCTGCGGACACCGGTGGTGACGGAAGGTGTCTCATCATCACTGCTGGGATGAATGCTAACCTCATGGCTGGTCGACCTACCCCGATTAAGGCCCTATTGAGGGAAACCAATGGCAAATAATCCCCTAATAAGGCCTGATTTCTTGGGGGGGGGTATACGTTATGGGGGGGGGGTTAGGTTGACTAGCCATGATAACCGTTAACCCCCTGTCTGTTGCTAAGGTATACCGGACTTCCCAAATTTGGTAGGTAAGTATAGCAGCTACACGGTCTTGGAAACATTGGCCCGCCTAAATGAAAAAAACAGAAGGAAATGGTTGATTTTGGAGGTTGGCGTCAGGTGAGTTTTGCCTTAGATTGTGACTCCAAGAAAAATGTGATGCAGCGCTTTTTGGTATTTGGAGCGTCATCGGTTGGTTCACCTACGCGGTAGAAGCAGCTGAAACTTTGCATTGAAATTTGCAGCCTACCTCAGGCCTCAGTCAACACTATACAGGACCAAGACAATAGTAGCCACGAATATGCCAGGAATAACTGGTTGGTGGTTTCAACCCATCTGAAAAATATTACGAAGCTAAATAAGGGTCAACATAAAAGAATATTTGAAACCAGCACCTAGATAACAATATCAACAATTAGATGAGCACCTGCAAACCCCCAACCACCAACCCAATTTACATCGACTAACCATGACTAATCAACTACCTAACCAACTCACCTCTAAAATGACAGGTCATAACAACTTCTTACATCATGTAGACATGATGTTGAATATTAACACAACCAAACAACCACCATCAAATCATGATCCTCGAATCCTCATTGATCCTCCAGATCATTCCTCCTAAAAATCCAGGTGTATCCTTCAATCAAGGGAGGATCCCCCGATCCGAACCTATCGGGGCAGACCTGGCCTGCCGACTGCTCGACTTCAGGACCTGGCTACCTGTGACACGTCACTCACTCGACGGTCACACGCCGGGATGGTCCAACAAACCCTCCGTTTCAAACCTTCCGGTAAAAAACGACTGCAAAGTGGGCCCCAAAAACTATTTCGAAAATATGGTGTATTCTTTTTGGGTATCCAGCCGTTTTTCTTTTTGGGTTGTGAAAGGTGGGGATCCCTTGAATATAAGCCCTGCAAGGTGGGACCCTAAGCTGACATGGGGCCCCTATAAATGGCCGAAAATAAATGGCTTGGGAGATCGGTGTTTACAACCCTACCGTAATTGGGGTGAATTTTCACCCCAGGAAAATATGAGTCTCACCTTGAAGGGTGAGAAGTCATTTTTTCTAGACTGGAGTTCTCTCTTCCCGAATCAATTCTTTTGGCTTGGGAAATCACGGGGAAAATCATATGTGAAGGGGCACACCGATTTCGTTCTTGAAACAATAAAAACTGATTGTCCCTTAAATATGGGCCAACGCAATGTGTTGGCAAACCCGCGTTTTAACCGCCACCACTTTGGGCTAAACTGAAGCGTGAGACTTCGCCAATGATTACCCGGTGTCTTTGCATCTGCAAAGTGCCGGTTTCGGCTGGTTTTGGCCCGTACTGAAAAATCGTGCAAGCATACCTTGATCAAATGATCTATGAGATGTAACATGAACACGAAAACATAGAACATAGATATACAAATATAAAGAATTGAACAAACACACTAACAATCATTAACACATATCAAATAGTGCTGTACCTACTATCAATCTGTGTCTTTTGACACACTAAACGAAAAAAGTCACCCTGACAACACAGGATGCTTCGTTCCCATTGTTCAGTCGCTTTGGAACTGAGATGCAAATCCATCACCTGCAGCGGGAACGACGAGATACGACGAGGCGTGTTTTGTTGAGCCGGAGAACATTTGGAGAAGCCAATCATACTGTTGATGGAAAAAAACCTGCACCAGTTGATATGGTAAATATCTTACTATTTACAGGGCTTCATAAATCCCAAGTGGTGCAAGATTTCCTCCATTAACAGTACCAGAAAAAGTCATAAACAAGTACAACGTAGAACCAAGTCATACCGTAGGCAAAAAAAACAAACAACATGCATCTATGTTGATGTTTAAGCCTGGTGCGTTTTTGGAAAGAACTTAAGCTCTACAAAAACAAATTACAAAAGAGGCTGAGTCCAATGATTGACCTTTCAAAAAAACATCAAGCATAATCCCACACAAATTTATGCCATCTAACATCTCAACACTGGGGTTTCCAGCACATCACAGGCACAAACGACATCGAGAGTGAATGGAATGATGGATATACCCTCCCTGAAACTAACAGAACACCTGAAAATCGATGGTTGGAAAACTACCAGTAGTTTCCTTTTGGGATGGCCTCTTTTCAGGGTAAAAAAGTGAGTTTCAAGGAAGGTAGCAGTTTTCAAACTCCACAAATGATTCGGACACCTCCACTCGATCAAACAGGATCAGCCGGGGAGGTATTGGCTCCTACCTGGAGGTAGTCAATCGTGTTTTTGGTGACAAAACTGAATTCACTATAGGTACAAAGTGGGCCCCTAGCAGTTGTAAGTAGGGGCCCCCATAACTCCACTTATTTGGGTTACAGTAGTTTTAACCTAAGTTGCCCCTTTATATTCGGCCATTTACAAGGGTTAGAACTCAATTTATTACTCGGCTAGGGACTCATCTTGTAGCAATGCTTCAAAACAAAGAGTACCAAAGGAAGCACTGACTTGGTTCATGTTTGATCTTCCCATCCATTCTTGAGTGTCCATAATTGATCAAAATATAACTCCAGACTTTCTTAGCATCTCAGATTGATTCCTATGCTGCTTCTAGCTCGAATAACACATTCAGCCATTTTTTTCCGCTAAGTGGTAGGTGGTACCCTAGTCACAAGTGCAGCAACAAAAACAATCAAAAAGGAAAATCAACCCATGGCGCGCCCTGGCCACTGTCATTTCACTCGCCACTCCGAAGATAGACTTGGTCATATTGAGTTTACCATCTCGCCACACTCTACATTTTTTTGTGATCCGAACTCCGGCCATTTTAAAACTACCGAGTTGGCAAAGAGAGAATATAAAGCGTTTATTTCTGGCGAACATATTCAAGGACCAACCGAAAATCCCATAGGATCCATAGTGGAAATGCTAAATTTCCCTACATGAAACGGTTGATTTTTTCATAGGTAAATTTTAGTTGGGCAAATCTATACCGTACCGGCAACCTATTGGGATCCAATCATGGGAGTTTCTTCGGTGGGCCAACTTCCCCCTACCTTCAAAGCTGCATCCAGAAATGGGATGGGCCTCACGGATGTCTAACATCCGAATCCGTAGAAGGAAGTGCTGGGATGAATCAATGGTTGGGATCAATGGGTTATTTCACCTGCACCCTGGAAGATTAACATGGAACCTGAGAATACACCCCTGAAAAAGGAAAATCATCTTGCAAACCATCATTTTCAGGTTGTATGTTAATCTTCGGGGGTGTACTTGTTACTTATGAATGGGGTATATTGGGGGTTATCATCCACTTACTTATATGGGATATCATATATTGGGATTATATTGAGGATCTGCACATGTTTCAAGGGACAAGGACGGGTGTACTACCCTAACGTACGTGTAACCATGGTATTTAGCTGGTGTTCTCGTTTGGGATTCTTGGGGAATTTTTACCCATAAATACCAACTATATAAGGCTTATATAGGGGTATGTTGGTAGGGGTACATCCAACTATCCCCTGAATGTTCTAAGAATGGCTGGCCGAATGGTCCTTGCCGTTGAACAATTGTACCCATTAGCAATGGAATATGTTTTACTTTCAATAGGGAAGGGAAATACATCTTCAAAGGGCCCATTGTTCCATTGCTTTCTTAGTTTTCCGGAGTGTACCGGATAAAATGCATCGGAGATTGGAGTTGTTCGAAAACTCCACCATTCATAGCAACTCCCTGAAAATTCTGAAGCATCTTGATACAGTGTCCAGTCACAGGGTGATCACAGGGTTATTCTGATATAGTATGTGTGGGAGGCGAACACCTACAAGTAGCTGGCTGAACGCAGAGAAAAATTGTTGATGATGATGATTATTGTTCTTATTATGATGATGATCATATTGGGTGTGCATGTAGATGTGGATGTAAATACCGCGAAAATGATGATGGAGGTGGCGACCAATTGGATGGTTGACTAGACTGTTCTGGCATTTCGAGTCCCCAAAAATACTCGAAATGCGATTTGGTCATTCCAGAAATTTCTAGAAACTTTCCCGGCTTCTCTGACGCCACCTTGGCCCCTCCAGGCGTCACGGCGTCCCTCTGATATTTGGGGATGCCGAAAAAAACCACCCAGCGCAACGACCAGTTTTCGAACCTGTCATCCTCCAAAGGATGCCCATGGAGCAGTTTCTGTGCTCGGGTCATGGCCTCTCAAGGAAGGAATCTCCGGAATTTCCAAGAAGTGTCTATTTTTCAGGGGGTACACCCCGGAAGATTAACGTGGAACCTACAAATCACCCATTTAGAAAGCAAAATGATCTGAACAGAACCTCCATGATTATATGTTCCATGTTAATCTTCCAGGGTGTATTTTCAGGGGGTATGTTAGTTTTGGGGGATGTAATCGAATAATCAAATATGGAATGAAGTTAGCTATCACTTAATACTCAAACTAATGGGTGGTTGAGCCACCCATTTGAAAAATATCATTCCAATTGGAAATCTTCCCGGTAGGGGTGAACATGAAAAAATTCTTTGAAACCACACCACCTAGTTGATTTTTTGCGGGGGACGCCGAAAAAACTCTGAGCATTAAACATGTTGGTATGATCTATCCAATCTATACCTGGGTCATCTAGATATGTAAAATGTCTGCCTTTTAGTATTTTTTTGGGGGTGAACTGGCACACATTTTGCACACTTCGAATGTCCAGGTATAATCATATGTCATTTTACAGTAATTTAATAATATAACTCAAATCTACAGTATATATGTTGACAGGTAATGTAAGCAGCGTGAACACATATCTTATATATCTAAGATATCTACATAAGATATCTATACACCAGAGTGAAAGTAGATGGCGATCGCCGACAAAATGTTTGAGGGGTTAAAAAAAACACACGTCCGAGGTGAGCACAATCTACTTTAAGGATGTACTTGCTTTGGGTGGGTTGTAGACTGTCTCGTTGACCCGTCAACGAGCTAAACACTTGCAGCAAATCACAAGATGAACTCCTACTATGTTCTAAACGAAGTTAAAACCCTCCAAAAATGGCCTTTTTTCAATAGGCAACGGTTTTTTTGGTTCACCCCTATAAGTCGAGTTATTTATAAGCCTAGTAGGGGTCCATCTTGCATAGTCATTCTATTCATGGTCATTCTTTTCATGAATTCCTGGTCCTATGCTTCTGCATGACTTCCATGTCTCATTAGTAACACAAACATGTATCAGGAGTACGTGCGAGAAAACAAAAACAACACTTCCAAAAAAGGACTCATGACTTGCCGCGTTCCCAGAAACACATGACAAACATATCTTGCAAAATCTGTAAATCTAAGGTCAGCAATATGCACATCATCTTCTGCAAATCGGCTTGGTGAAGGGTCTTAGACCAGTCTGTTTCTTAAACACAAGCTGTGTTGCATTTCAAACTTCAAACACCCAGTCCCCCCACGAAAACAAAACAAAGAAACAGGAAACACGGCAGCACTACGCAGATTGAGACACTACCAGTAGAACATTTCAGAAGTCAGCCCAATGCCCAGCACGATTAAATGAGTGACGCAGAGTTTAGAAAATAGAACAAAATTCAAAACAGAATGTCTGTAGCTAGCTTTCAAAATTCAAACCCTATGAAAATGGAATATAGTTCCTCCTGCGAGTTAAAAACCCAACCCAAACCCCAACACTCAAAGTATGGTATATTTACCTATGTTTGGCTATTTTGTATAGGTAAATGTAGGCAAATATCATATGTACCATGCATTGATCCTATGTTATCCATTGCAACCCAGGTTTTACGACCTTGAGACCCCCAACCGATTCACGTGCCATGATGGTACTGACGACGATGGCAATCAATGCCAAAAGCATCAAGATCGTCAAAGTAGCCTCAGGAAAGTTTCCAAAAAAAAATAATCCCCCTAAATTTAACGTCTGGAACCTAAAAATCACCCCTTGGGAAAGGAACAAAGATCACGTCTTCCAAACCGAAAAATCTGATGTTGGGTTCCATGTTAGCTTTCAGGGGGTATACGGTATCACCCTGAGAATCCTCCAATGTGGCCACTTTTCGAGGGGGTCAGGATTAAGATGGGCAAAATGAACATGTGCTGAAAAGGGAATGAAATAGACATCTATCGAAAGCATGTATTTCTTTTTTGAGACAAGGTCGCAACATGTAACAAGTTTACATAATTCATATTTTAAAGTATACCGTGTACTCAAATCAGATCTGACATGCCATTTGAGATGCATTGTTTGTTTGTTTGTTTGTTTGTTCATGTGTTCCCCTTTTTTGATCGGGGAAATCATTCAAGCTCTCTCCTTTTTGTCGAACCTGAACAACCTGAGGCGCTTTTCAATCTGAAAATAATGACCACAGAAAAAATCGACAACTAATATCAGAATATCTATATAATAGTACATTGGGTCCTGCCCATTCCCAATGTAATAGTGGATAGTGAAGATTAACAAAGGACACTACAGCTCCCTTCTTAAAACATTATTCTTTTCCCACCGTGAATCAGGCTTTTGGCAGGCCCCACTCTATATACAAACTCCAAACCTTAAGTTTTCATGTGAATTTTCGGGAGAAGTCTTGTTATTTTTCTCGTGTTGGGAAAGTGCTAGTTTTTGAGTTGAAAAAAATCCAAGAAAAAAAACACGGAAAAAAAAACGGGCTCCGAACCATGCAGTTTGGTGTTTCTTCCGCATCCACTCCACTCCACACTGAGTGTCCCACAACCAGCTCCATCTTATTAAATTTCTGCACCTGCCATCATAACATAAACTCTCCAATTTGGTTTTGCCCTACAAGGTGACAAGGTGGTGACACCTTACAAACGCAATTTTTTCGGTGGTAGTTACAACTATAACCCCTAATGAGTGACCGAAAACAAATCATGGGTTTTACTGGGTTATTTCACCCTACTTATTGGGGTTATAACTTGTAACTCCACTCACATCTTCTTTGGGGCCCACCTTGTAGCACATCGTTTGGACATTCTAATTGTACCTGTAAGAGACTCAGGTGCCCCACAGAGTGCATTTCCGGAATATCTTGCTGGTGTTTTTCAGGGGTTACATCATGGTTACATCATGGTTAAAGGGATCCCTTTTTTGGGGGGATCTCATGTGATTGGTTGATCCAAATTTTTCCATTTTCCTTCCCCACTGATCCACCCAACCTTCTTTCCAAACTTTTCGTCCATTTGGTTCGACAAGTTCCGCTGTCGCATGTAGGGATTTCCCCGTGGCATGGCGGCTTCTACGGATTTCAAACAAAAAGAATTGTTGCTTGTCTGATTGGTCCGCATGATTGCCCCTGGTCAAGAATCAAGACCCAACAGTAATCATATGTAATCATCATCATCATTCGCCCAGTTCGTTGTGTCTCTTGTTACCAGTTACCATGAAGTTATAAACACTTCATTTTTTTTGATAAGGTGGCAGTTGATGTTCAGTTTGATGGACCCTTTAAGGACAAATCTCTGAAAATGCTGGACTCCAGCTTGAGCTCCTCTGAAATCTTCCGAGAAAAAAAACACGCGCAACTTCCAAGCTCCGAAATGGGGAAATTCCTTGAGACTTGTCAGATTTGCGCATCTCATCAGTAGCATGCCCATAGGATCCATGTGACTGGTATATTTTTACCTCCATTTGTCATAATATTTACCTACATTTACCTACATTTACCATAAAAATCAACCAAATGTGGGGAAATCTCCCAGTCCCGTGGATCCTATGGGATGTGGACACTCTCACCAAACTCAAAGGGACGGGTCCCATCCATGACTCGTCCCAATTTGTGCCATCTTTTGGAGGTCAACTTGGTCCTAGAACTTGGTGTCAGGTCCTGTGAATTCGTCAATAATTTGGGTTAAAATATGGTGATATAAATCCTCAATTACAATATATATAGGGAAAATGTTTGACAAAATCGGATGCTTTCGAAGCAGGATTTCAGTTTGCCTCCCAAGTTTTCTGATGTTTCCAGCCTCCCAAGCACGGTGAGGACAGTGAATCCCACCCACAACCCGCCGTCCCGCCGTTGGCGCCTTTACTCGGAGATTCATCACCTGCAAAAATGCGCAATGGAATGGCAAATACTCCCCTGAAGTTTAACATAGCCCCTGACAAATGATGGTTGGAAGATGAATTTTCTTTTGGGACCCTGCCTATTTTCAGGTGCGAACTGTTAATTTCAGGTGTGCAGGATGTCGGAATTGATCCTGGTACCTACTTGATACCTTGGGGAGTCAAATCAAAGCCCTAACCCTCATCTTCCAGTTCCATCCACTTTCTTTACCTACTGCCTCAAACGCCACTATCACAAGTCTTGGTGTGCCGGCCTGCAATACAAGAGGTTTTGTCACTCGATCTAGAAGGTATAAGAACTGACTGTGTAAATGGAGAAGTGAAATAAACTATAGGAAACTTAGCTAAACAACAAGAAGGGAAAACAAAAACATGTGTTTCAGGCATATGTCTCGTGTCAGGCCAGTTTCTGGCCACAACATCTGCCAATGGGGAAGCCCTTACCGGTCACACTCGCACTTGTAGCTACAAAATCAAACTGGTTGGTGGTTTCAACCCATCTGAAAAATATTAGTCAAATTGGAAATCTTCCGCAAATAGTCAAATAGGGGTGAAAAAAAAAATATTTGGAACCACCACCTAGCAAAGTTTGGTTGGCTGGTTTTGGCCACACTTCCATGTCCGGCTGCGCCTAAGGTTTGTGAGGTCTCCGTGGGCAAAGGCCCCTGTGGCGGATGCGCAACTAGATTTGTAGGTATATAATGGTAGAACATGTTTCTCTGAACATCGTTTCATCATTTGACCAAAGAAAACACAAACTTTGTTTACATCCATTGGACGATAACACTCTATATTTTCTATATTCCAGTTAGATTCCAATCACCATCAATTTCCACAATCTCAAGCCATAAACATTGTATCATTACCATTCATTACCAATGTTAACATTCACTATCAATACATTCATGACATTTGTTTCATGAGCATCCCAGATATACTACCTTTTTTCACCCCCAAATATATCCAAATCTCTTCTTCAACAAACAATCATCATCCCTTCCTAAACAGATTCCCCCCAACAAACCCAAAAAAAAAACAATGAATCTTCTTCAAAAATCATCCCTCCAAACAAAGTCCACCAAAAACGAAAAATGCCAACCACTCAATTGGGACTGCTATATTAAACCTACATTTAAAGCTATTTTCATATGGTAAGAATTTGTAGGTATACCTTCATGCCCCGTTTCGTCCCCATTGGTTCGACCTCAATGGATCGGCAAGGTGTATTGTATTGCCACGGGGTAGAGGCCCGTTGCAAGGTCATGACCTCGGGAATGGTGGTTTAAAAATCCCATGGGATAAATCATGGGATATCAACTATACCAACCTCCACTGGGTTGCCAGGATTTCTGGTTGCGATCAACTACGTATGATATCAGGAAAGTTAGGTGATATTGTGCTTTTGTTCGGGATGATTAAAGTACTTTTCCTCAAACTTAAGAGATTAAAGGATCGATCTCTCCTATCAACAAAACATTCCAATCATCCAGTGTTTTTCTGTTTAGTAATTGAGCCACCCATCTGAAAAATATGCTCGTCAAATTGTTTTTTTTCTCGAAAAGGGGTCAAAATTCAAAACATATTTGAAACCGCCCTAGTTTTTCTTATCCCTACCAGGTTCTTCGGGCCCATTTTGGGAGTTTTATCCGTGACCTTGGAGAAAAAAAGGGGTTAAGCGGGGATCAATCCGGGTCACTTGGAAGAAGCTGGTGGAAGTCCAAGACCAAACAAACAATGGTCTTTAATCTGTTACCCTCCCTGAAACTCACATAGCACCTAAAAATGATGGTTTCCAATAGGAGTCTCCTTTTCCAGGAGTCAATTTTTTCAGGGGATGTGTTAGCTTCGGGCGGTTTAATCCATCCCAAGGATTCCTTACTACCAAGGGGCAACGTTTGTTTGTTTTTGGACTGTTCTGGGAAACAAACTTTGTTTCCTGCAAAAATTACCACCCTAACAATGGATCAGGTTCAATTCCAGGTCCCCTAGAAAAAAAATATTGATGTTTGTTGACACTGTCAACCATCAGTTGTATACAATTTGTTGAAGGGGAACCATTTAAAATTGAAACACATGTAACTTTGAATCTTAAAAAAAACACATAGGTGGTTTCAACCCGTTTGAAAAATATCAGTCAAAATGGATGTTTTCACCAAAAGGGGTGAAACATCAAAAGAAATAATATTTGAATCCACCACCTAGACACATGGTTTTGCTCGGCATTGTACACATGGGGTCGCTAAGTTCCAATATACAAATCTGAGGTTCCCTGCGCAAACAAATTTGCTGGGGAGTTTTAGTGATTCATACCCCATAGATCCCCATAGAATCCGTGGGACTGGTATGTTTACCTATATGAACGGTTGAAGTCTATGATACATGTAGGTAAACGTACCATACATGGATCCTATAGGTACTTATGTGGGATCCGACATTTGTTTTTTTTTGCATTGGCTACCTCGATATTCAAATATTCGGCCACTGTCACAGTGTCATGCACCGATTTCTGGCCTGATTAGTCTTTCTTCAGATTTGTCACATGTAACACACCGGTTAGTTGTTGAAGGGGGAGAACTGACATTAACGTAACGCTTCAACATGATGTCATGAGTCATGACTGGACATGCTGGCAGTATAGCATCTTTGGAGTGGAGAAAACTCAAGTCACAAAGAAATGATCTTGAACCTTAAAGTGGTTTCAACCCATTTGAAAAAAATGAATTAGATTGGATATCCTCGCAGGTAGGGGCAAACATAAAAACATCTGAAAACCACCCCGTAGGTAATTTTTGCATTTTGCAGCACACAATTTTTCTGGGAACTAGGATAAGTATGAAATATCATAATGGCTGCAACTTGATTCACACCAACAAAAATGGTGCCCAACAATTTTGGCTCCAAAAGTAATACTGTACCACCCCCAAAAGAAACCACCTCCTACACTAGAATAGTGCAATACCCTCCCCAAAACTAACAGTTCGCACCTACCAGGAGGCCGGTATCCCTCAACAAAATACCACCCATCTGAACCAACCCTAATCATCATCACCCTGAGAGTTCACATCAATTTTTCACCCCATCAATTTCACAACAAAACAACACACTACTTGGTGGTTTCTTCCCGCCCATCCAAAAAATATGCTCGTCAAATTGGTGGTTTCTTCCTCAATTTTCGAGGTGAACATGAGAAAAATAATATTCGAGTTGCCACCACCACACAGATTACATGTTTAGTAGAAGAGACCTGTACACCCCCAAAATTTAACATAGACCCTGAAACATGTTGGTTGGAAGACGATCCTTTCCTATTGGGTTTCGGTAATTTTTCAGGGGCGAACTGTTAAACTTCATGTGGATAAACTTTCATTTTCCCAGCAAAAAAATTGGGACTTCACACATTGGGCAAAAAACTTGGAGCATCCAAGGCTGTGATATTCCGTAGCGCTTGCGCGGGATCCTCCTGAGTCGCTGGGGATGACCCCGTGGTTTTTTGGGGCAGCCAACATGTGACCAAAACGGGACCTCCCAACCGCACCGGTGTCTACCCATCTTTTGGGTGGATATGATGTAAAAATTGTGATCTGGTCAAATGATACAGTAATATTTCACCAACCTAGATTTCCCTGTGACAGGATGGTATGGATTGATTGATATGGTAAATGTGGTTAAATACACCATACGTGGACGGTATGGGTTACCCTGGTTGCGGTCATGATTGAATAAATGTGGAATCCGTTGGTATAGGTCTTCGATCAAAACGTTCAGGAACATCATACATTGATGACCATTCAGGCATCTAGCGTCATAGATCCATACAACATTTAATTTGATCCATCAATGCAGTGGCTCAAACATGTTGAATGAGAGTTTGCATGATTTTTGGCACACTGTTACTGCCTAACAGCTTATACCTTGCAACTTGTAAGGCTAAGTTCACCCTTCAACACAATGCCGTTTGTCGCCGTCTTTCTTCGTCCCAAATTCCTGAGAGTTCTGAAGATCGAGATGGCCCAAATATCCAAAACGAGCCTCCGAGCACAGGGCACTGCAGGCACAGCGAAATCCGTTTGAAACGCCGTCGGATTTTCGTTGTTTCCAACCGTTTTTGCGAAACTGCGAGGGCCGTTGTTGAGAGAAGTGTGCGAAAGAGAACTTGGGATCCAGTTCCAACAAACAACAACAATTGCAGCAACATGTTTTGCTCACCCTGCAAAGACTGACTGCAGCAATTCTGGTACCGCAATAAATCAATGAACATAATTATTCTAAAAATATTCTAAACGTATTGAAATCACAGCATATCAGACCTTAATATCACTACTAGCCGCGACATCAACAACTCAACAACTTAAAATCATGATGCCATCATGTTGCCAAAAACCTCAAAAACCGATTCCTGTGTTTTTTTTAAAGGAGATTTCTCACCTGTGAAGTCGGTTGGAACTTGGCATTCACCGAGTGTTTCTTCTTTTCCTGGCAATGAACTCATTGAGCTGGTCGAAACGTGAAGCCGATGAACTCATTATGTCATTGGTCCAGGATGGACCAGGTAGGGTGTTTTAATTGAAAAAGATGGTGAGAAATTATATCTCCACGTTGAAACATCTGGAAACTCTTGATACAATCCATGGGACTGGTATATATTTACCTACATTTGGTTGATTTCTATGGATTTTATGGTAAATGTAGGTAAATATATATCATACATGGATGGTATGGGCATATACATAAATAATCATAAATATTTAAAGCTAGCACAACTTCTTTGAGGGAGGCCGAATTTGTGGATGATTGGGGTGTCCAATCACCTCCACATGCATATAGTATTTAGCTTCAAGTACCATTCTCAGGTTCAGTGAGACAGGATCCCTAAAAATACCCTCTCTCAAACTGACAGCAGTTCGCCCCTGAAAATGGGCCCAAATTGTCCCAAAAGGAAATGAATCTTCCAAGCAACAATTTTTTATGGGGATTTTGTAGGGGCTCAACTTCGAGCATCATCCATATTTTTTTGTGCCAAACATCGTGGACCGTGAGAGGTGAGGATTTTTCGACATGCTGGGATCAAAGGTTAGGATCGGTAGGTTATAACCCCAATATATCCCATAAGTAGGTCAGAAACCGTTTGCTAACCATTGATCCTAACTTCCAATCGGACATCCAAGCATGTGTGTGTGGACTGAAAATAGGCTCCGGGTAAAGGCACCAGTTCTTAACAACTCCGGATTTAACACCAACCCATCCCCTGACATGTGCGCAGTTGATCGTGGTTACCTGAGTTGGTTTTCATCTCTATTTATGCCCCGAGAAAAAGTCGTCTTCCCCACCTGATAGCATCCTTGTGATGAATCCAAACAGCCAGCAGCTTCAGATTCAAAACGAATCAATTATGTTTCAACATCATAAACATCTAAATCAATCCATTACAGTAGGCAGAAAATGAATGGAATTGGAATCAATTGATCCTGAAAGAAAAGTTTAAAGTTAACCCTTGCTTTCCTCTTCTAGTGCAAACTTGTAGTCAGTTGTCATGTTGCGGAAACTGCTTAAGATCAACCATCTAACAAAATGATCCTAAAGTTAACATCATTAGTGACTAAGCATTGCCTCTACTTGAACACAACAAAATCAACATATGACATATGTATTCTTCTCGACATTCCATTTCTGGCTCCTGGCAATTCCGCGCCAAATTTAACCATCAATTTTGGATATGCTGAAACTCTTTGGCCATCCAAAACTAAGCTCCAAAATAGACTTGCTCTCAACTCTGCCATTGGGCACTCTTCAACTTTGCCAGGTCATGGATACTCCCCCTAAAACTAAACATGATAAACATGTTTTGTAGAAAAAATGTGGGTTGGAAGATGATTCCTTTCCTTTAAAAAATGGTCCCTTCTTATAGGGGACCATTTTTCGTTCATGTTCTTCGCGAATCCGACCCCCCCCCCCGTCCTCAGGAGATCTTGACCCCGAGATCTGGCAGAGTTTTTCGGCATTGACCAGGTCTCAAGGTTGGATACCGTAGGTTACCCCAACCTACAGGGCATTGTATCCGTTGTAACTTCATAACCCTGTGACCGACATGTGCAGCTAAGCAATGGTATCCTATACAAAAAAATCGCCGAAAGTGCTTTTTTGGAGAAATTGTTTAAAGGGGTAATATCAGTTTTTTTGGATGTCAAAATTTGAGATCACACCCAAAATTACGTTGAGTGCTTCCATGTTTTGATTCAAAATCTTTCTTTCTCTTCGCTCACCTCCTTTGTAATACGACACGTTCACTTCTCAAAAAAAACTGAAGGCCCGGCTGCCTGAAATTAACCAAGGGCAATACTTGTAGCTAGTCAACCTACGCCCTCCCTCAAAATACCCCCCCATTGGTTTCCCTTAAAAAGGCCTTACTAAACCCGTATTTCTGGAGGAGGCGCGTTAGGGGGGTTAGGTTCACCAGCCACAAAACAGGGGTTGCACAAAATCCGCCTCTGGTAAGTTTGTTGACATGGCCAGGATTTTTCTTTGGCGTCGCCAAACGCGCCTGAGGCGGAGAATTGCTTGTTTACTGCAGATCTTGCACCAAATTCCTACATGTGGACTCGTGGGGAAAGTCAATATCATGATGTACAGTGGAACAACAATGGGATACAGGTGGAACAACATGTGTAACATCAATACTATAAACCAAAAACACCTGTTTATCATTTGCCATGTTCCTCATGTTCCTCGCCAACCAAAAAGAATAAAACAACATGTACAGTACAGTATATCATACAAGGTGGGCCCCTAGTATAGTTATAAGGGAATTATTTGGCCCCAATAAGTATAGGGTTATATCCCCAGTTACCTATTCATAAGGCCATTTGAAGTGGTTAAAACTCCATTTATAGCTGGTATGGGCCCACCTTGTATCCAACTGATTTTATTTTGTCAAAAATGAATCACCCCTATTCACCCCCAAGGGATCGGAATGGAAATCAATATATGTTTATATTAAGGTTTCAGAATACCTCAGGCGGAAGGCAAAAAAAGTTGCTCAAACAACCTTGATCATCCTTCAACTTAAATGTTTGAGAGGGTGCGTTGGCACATCATCCTACCCACCGGCCATTTTCCTCCCATGTGTTGTGTCGGTGTGTGCCTGCGCGATTTGCAAACGCCCAAGGAGACGTTAAAATTGAGCCCAAGGCATTTTGACCAGCGGCTTTTCAAACCCGAAAACAACATGAACCATGGGTCATACTGGTTGGTTAAAAACGGGATCTTTATATATAATGGTATTATAATGGTTCATGAAATAAGCCCCTAAAATGGTTGGGTAGGATGTCATCGCCTATATCAAACAAAAGGGTTTTGAACACTGCTCAGTATTTCACTGTCACAAATTCACAAGCAGCTTCAAACATACAGCTATATCGATAGCCTGCAATTCAATCTGCTCCATGTCCATGTGGACCCCCTTTTTATTCCTTTGGCAATAATCCCCTATCAAAAGGTTCCTCAAACACAGGAGATACTTGGAGCATCATCCCATTTTTTCAAGTAGTTTGTAACCATCGTGCTAGTAAGTCCCTGTAACTGTTCTCCCCCGGCCCCCTTCCAAATGGCTGCACTTCATGGCTTTTGAATGGGGGGGCCCCGATCCATAGTGGGGACCCATCCTCACGAGTCGCAGTACCCAGCTAGTTGAAATTGGGAATCATTTCCCCACAAATCAGGGTGAAAATTCCAAAAAATATTTGAGTTGCCACCACCTTACTAGTGGGTTTTTTTTCACCCCCCTTGGGTTGATACAAACCCCCTTGGATTGATGAGTTTATCCCCTAATTTACCATCGTCATCCAGTTTGTTTTTGCGTGACCTTTTTTTTCTGTATTTCCGGTTGCTTGATGACTCCAGGGAGTTTGACTTCCGATAAAAGTTCCGAGGAGGATTTTTGTTGCTGATGAACTCGTTCAGCCAAACTCCGGAAACTCATAAGAAGAACACAACAAGTCACTTGGATTCAAATATTATATATAGAAATCAAGTACCTAACAAATAATAGTTTTAGGGAGGTCAATGTGTTGTATAGTGTTTGCTGTATATGATATGTCAATCATTTGGTCATGATTGTTGTGAAAATCCATTGTTATTTGACGTTTTTCTGGTTGATCACATCGATTCTCGCTTCGTCCATCAGCCTTTGTCACCAAAGATTTTAAGGAACTCCTGCTTTGGCAGGATTCCCTATGAGCCAATGAATCATTCCTGATTGGTGGCAAATGATTGATGCAGACCTCGTTACCCAAGTGCCTTTGGTATCCTTTTGGAACTTGAGCCATCTACTTTTGCAACTGGGTATGTCCCCGCAGAATATCTGAAAAAAGTGATGGGTCTCGGGTGTATAGCTGAGAATGTTCCACGCGTACATGTCATATGTCAATATTTCCATCTGTCCAGTATGTTTCCCGCATTTTTCCACCATCCGAAATGATGCCTGGGCCCCCTGGCATTTCCCAAAAATTGCTTGTAAACCAAAGCCCTTCACTGCATTGAAGGATCCGCGACATTTCCATGACACTATTTGCCCGGCGACTTGTTTTGGATGACTTTCGGCGATGAGAATTAAATAATGAAAGTTTTCTGGAAGTTATCTTGAATCATAGGGAAAAATGACGGGGGGGGGGGCCTTAATAATCAAACCCAAGTGGGTGTTTGTTGGCCCAACGTCCCCTTTTAAACAGCTCCTTGGGAAAATAAACCAGCTTCCCAGATTACCACCACTTTCCCTATGATTGAATGGAAGAGATAAACAAAAAGAAACATGAACCTACATACAGTCCCTTAAACTAACATACAAGGTGGGCCCCTGCTAGTTATAAGTGAAGTTATAACCCCTATAAACAGGGTTAAAACCCCAGTTTCTACATTTCTACCATAGAAGGCCATTTATAGGAGTTATAACTCTAAATATAACCCCATATTTATAGCTGGTAAGGGCCCACCTCGTAACCCCTGAAAATAGGCCTTCCTAAGAGGAAAATCATCTTCCAACCAACCAATTTTCAGATGCAGACTAACGATGAATGAACAATGGATCATCACCATCAACTTGATATCCAAATATGGAACAGCATTTTCACCCTCCAAAACATTGGACGTTGGATATAGATGTGTTTTGTTTGAAAAAAAAAACCTAAGAATTCTCCGAGCCCTCCCGGATTCTCAGTAGGATTGATGGTCCAAATCTTATCCCCAGAATAGGATTTTAGGTCTAATCCCTTTCTTAGGACACACCTGAGCTACGAAAAAAACCCTCCTACTTTCCATCATTATATTGGTTGGTTTTTAGGGATCCTTGTATTTTGGCTTATAAAAATCCCCATATAATTGGGTAGTATAAAAATCCCCTATACAACCCACCCCAACAACCAGGTTTTTTTTCATTGCTGACCTGGATCCTTAGGGGTCGGAAGTGTTTTTTGAGTCGCTCCATGAAACCATCGACAAAGTTCATCCAATCAGATCGCATCTCCAATCGCATCTGATCACATCAGACGCCAGACGTTGGCACGTCACAAAGATTGCGAAAACTATTTAAACGTCGAGCCTTCACGTTACATGGGGGCTTACTAAGTCAACTCATTTGCCATACAAATCCATGAATTGTATATTTACCTATATACATTTGGTTGATTGCTATGGTACATGCTGTTGAATGCCCAATACATGGATGGCAATCTCCATCGCTGGAAGGATGCAGAGCCTTAGGTTCTCTCCCAGTTTCTAGCCACGACAAAAATACAAACGGCCGGATACACACGAACCATGAGTCATACTACTGCTTGTTAGAAAACGGGATCGTTATGACTCATGGTTTATAAAATCATCCCGGAATATAATATAATATAACTGGGTAGGATGTCATCCCGAAAAACCCTAAACAACCAGGGGCCCTTTTTTTCAGGACACTCATGCGTAAAATGGGCTTCAGGCTTCCTTTACATGCTACTACAAGAAGCGTCGTCAAACATCCGGCTGTTAGGGATCGCAATCCCCCCACTGATGTGATTGATGCGACTAGAAAACGACAAGACTCCAAAGGGATCACGACAAGACTCCTGGAGGCTGCACTAAGCCAGGAACAATTGTCAACTTTTGAAGTGTTTTTTGCCCTTTGCGAACTCACACAAAAAAAAAAACATGAAATTTGGAGACACACCAACAATTGCAACAGTGCCCCCTGTTGATCTTCATAAATTGCAAAATTGTAGTTAACAATAGTTACCAGTACATCAAGCATGCTTTTGACACCACTCACATCTTGTTCCACTTCAGCCCTTTGATGGCTTTTTTTTGTTTCCTGTTTGTTGTGCTTTGTTCGCCACGGCGAAAAAACCGTCGCTCAAAGGTGTTCCCCTTTCTTTAGACTCTTGCCGAAAATCGATGTCAGGCTTCCTTTCCCCCCCCCCAAGGCATAGGGCCCTGGAGGTCCAAAATGATGGGAATTTTTTCAAGGCGACTGCTGAGGACGCTGATTGAGTCACCTTTTTGTTGGTTTGCGAATAACTTCCTGGATTGAATTCATGTCTCCACGCGGCAGGTTTCCAATTTCCTCCCTTCCAAACGGCAACCTTTCAAGGTCGTCGGTTGTCCGAAGTCGGTCGAGAATGTTCGACTCACCGTCTTTCATTGAATGGACTCGCCAATGACTTTATATACATTCGAGAATGTAAGATCGCATTTTTTTGTCGAAGATGTAAACAGAAAAAACAACAGCAATAATAACAAAAACAAAAACAACATTCCCGGTATGAATTCAAAAGCCCTTGGTAAGTCCTTTGTTGAGAACATCAACGAAAACTTGTATGTTTTCAGAAACATAGCCTTGATCATGCAGCCATACATTGGTTTGCCATAAGAAGATCGAAACCACCGCGCTTTGATTTGAGGCTATAGGCAGATGAACAATGCGTGCCAATACCCTTGAGAAGACTGATGGCAGGCATGGATCATGCGCCATTCATCACACTCAATAGCACTGGACTTCTATGGACATTCGGCCGCAGGACGTCTGTTAAATCTGAGACTTCAAGTGTTCTTTCTTTCGGTCTTTGCTTCTGCAAGTATATCACATCTCACGATGTCTCATGCATTTCTCCAGATTTGTTTCCAGACTGTTTCTTCATAAGCCAAAGAAAAACATCAAACATCGTCGAAACAGCATTGAAAAATGCATCACCCCTCCATCTGAAAAATTTAACAAACTACCTGCAGTGCCGCACATTGCTTTCTCTGTCCCTGACGATGTCGAAACTTCATCCTGCGTGAACACGTACGGTACCGTTGGGGATTCAGCTCCGTACGGTACGTACATCAATATCTATATTAAATCTGGAATTGGTTCCGAATTATATCCAAAAGCCTGCAAAGAAAACAAACAACAACGAGACGACGACAACAACAACAACAACAACAACAACAACAACAACAACAACAACAACAACAACAACAAGAACAACAACAACAACAACAACAACAACAACAACAAGAAGAACAACAAGAACAACAAGAACAACAACAACAACCACAACAACAACAACAACAACAACAACAACAAACCTCCAACAAACCTCCAACAAACACTGGACCACTTGGAGGATCATCCAACTAGTAGGTGCTTAATAATCATGGTTAGTATGTCCCCTAAGTAGGGTTGTTGCCCTTCCAAATGGCCTAAATGGTTAATAAATGAAGGGTGCTAACCACGTACGAACTGGGATGATTCTCCAAGCACACCCCACCCATGCACCAAAACGATCCAAAACGGCCCATGTGTTTTGTCTGTCCTCAGCGGGGCAGCCCCCCAGGAACCTTACGGCCAAGAAGATCTAATCACAACCCAACTCCAAACCCCTCCAGGTGATAATATAACATGGCAAAGTCAACCATTTTGGATATCACCCCTCGCTGAAACTAAGATTTTTGCACCTGAAATTTGATGCTTGGAAGAACACGACTTCCTTTGGAGTTTCGGCCTATTCGGAAGACAGGACTTAGGAGTTTTTTACCAGGAATCAGGGTGATTTGTCCACCACAAGTTGTTTTAAAATATGTTGTAATATTGTAGTTTGACATACCGGAGTGTTTTTTTTAAACCCAGGAAGTCCAAGCCGACCAAACTTTGCCCCTTGGTAGTATGGGGAATCGTTGATCCTCGGATCATTCTAAAGATCAGCGACTTTGTTTGGTCGGGTTGACTTCTAGGGTTTTATCTACTAGTACATGGATGTTTCCAAAAATAGGGGTACCCCCAAAATGGATGGTGTATAGTGGAAAACAAACCTATTGAAATGGATGATTTGGGGGGACCCCTATTTTTGATAACATCCACATGAGCTCTTCAGAGGGAACTGAAGTTCTTCATAGTGAACCAGGAAGAACGGTTCACGCNATGCATGTAACATGTATGTAACATGAATATATATATACATATATATATATATATATATTTATATTTATATACAGTACATATGTTTATCATATACAAATCATAATACATATATTTCATTCTATGCTTAACCAGGAGCAAATAGAAAATCGAACACTTTTCATGTTTTGATCTATTTTCCTTTCAGAATAGTTCAATATTCCATGTGTTATCTGCTCTGGGAGGGTTGCCTAGTTGTCAACCATTCTACTGTTTCATTCATCACTACCCCTTGATGAATTGACATCTACGAACAAAGCTCACCAAGTCTAAATTATATATGCCATTTGTTCTGAATTGACAGATGTCTCCACTACACCCCTGAAGATTAAGATGTTCCCATCATTCCATGGAAGTTCTGTTCAGATCATGTTCCTTTCTTTTCATCAACGTGATGGCTTTCGCCGGTTCCTTTCGCCGACAAAAATCTTCACGGCCAATCAACTGAGTGCCCAACACATCGATGCAGTGAAATCGTGTCATGGATAGTTGCATAGTAGAAGAACGACCAACTTCCATTATCACAATGGACGAAGACCTTAAAAAAAATGCACAAATTCAGAGGATCCATGGGACGAACGGTAATATTTCCCGACCCGAAAGGGTTTTATTGTTTAAGGGTAAATGCAGGCAAATATACCAGGCAACCATGGATCCTATGCAGAAGAGCGTTGTTGAATGTTTCTTGAAATCTGTAATTTTCTATTGATCACTTAAACTCACAACTCCAATGCTTCAACTTACCAAAGCTTTCCAGAACTTAAAACCCGCTGTGCCGGCCACAAAAAGTCAGATGCCGAGATGTCCAGCATGACAAGGGAAAGGCACCTTTTGTTGAAGCCAGTTTCTCAACAAAATGTTTGGGACACCAATCTTCAGCACCTTTAATTAATATATAATTATATGAATTAAATATGTATATATAATTATGTATCTAGAATTGACGCAAAAACACCTTGAGTCTTTTTTGACTGTATATGGCTATAGTGTAATTTGTACCTTCTCATCGCAACTTCTCAACTTTGCAGCGCAAGAGGCCAAAACAGGTGGAGCCAAACTCGTCGTTGGCAAAACTCCTGCGAAAAGAAACAGTTCAACCAACGAACTGCAACTCAACGCGAAAATCATGGAACAAAAATGACCAAATTTTCATCATCTAGCATCCCATCTTGGTAGATTGTGTTGTTTTCAACACACATTTTTTGATACATTTTTTGGAACTGTTAAATTTAGAGTCAGAATTTGAAGAACGTGTATTTTCCAATCCTTTCAAAACAACCCGCAAATTCCACAACTTTTCCACCGGACCTCTGTACAATGGCCGCGGCAAATGGCCGGGTTGACGGCTGTCCTGCAAGCTCAACATTGTGGATGATGAAAGCAACAAAAACGAGGGTGGGGGTTTCAACCACTAATAGAACCATTTATGGAAAAATTGGTCTAAAGAAAAGTACCAATTAGAAAAAAAACAAAACATTAATATGTGGTATATAATTCAAAATGTATTAGATCAAAATATTGAGGAATTAGCTTATTATACAATGATATTACTATTACAATTCAAAATTAACATCATCTAGAAACTATAGATTCATATAATTTCATATATCCCTATCCCGGAGTGAACTCCACTCACGACAGCCTCTTGGATGTCTTGGGGGTTGCGCTAAGCCGCTAGGGGCGCAAGCCACTTCATTCTGCTGTTTTTTTGGGCCATTTCACAATTGTTCACTTGGCTTCTTCACCTGAAAAAAAAACAGCAAAAAACCATGGGGAAATGCTGCCATGCCCAAGATTCCAAGATCAACCCTGGATTTTCCACTGATGTTTGTATTAATTACATCCATTTTTTTTTGGAGATACTAGATTTTCATAGAAACAAAAATGCTAGACCACATATCTCTCAACAAAACCTGTGGAAGATCCAGGATATTACAAAATAACATCCAAAACATAGTGCCCTACCTTGATACCGACAAACTCAGCGCTACAGTTTTGGAGCTTTCGGTGCCCAAATCACATTGAGATTCATCGTCGGGATTTGGGGTGGATTTCTGACCTGGAGCGGCAATTCGAATGAACATCCATTGATTGATGCACAACTGAAAAACGAAAAAGGAAACATAGGGACAAGGTTTGCTATATGTCCCGCTTAAGCATCACCTAAAAAAAGTTGATGAAACCATCATTGTAAGACACACAGTATATGTTAAGCCTGTGGTCATGCTTCAAACCTCCCAAACAGGGACAAATAGCAAACCCTATTTGGGATGCTCCCCCCACTTAAAAGTCATAGAAGCACCCCCAAAAAGATTTGAAACTAGTTCTATGTTATGTTGGGATATGTATGCAGAAAGTTGGCAAACACTCACCTGTTAAGGCTCCATCATTTGGGGGTGAGCATCCCATCCCCATCATGTCTTCATTCCATCGACAATCACTTTCCCCTGGCCAAATCTCAGCGAATTTTCATTCATTCCCACAAAAGTGGCCATTCACCATGGGAATTGAAGAGATCCCCAGATTTTTTGTTGACCTGTCGGTGGGATTGACGTGACATGTCATCCAGAATACAACAACACACAAATCCAAGAAAATTGAGAACATGAAACCATGCCAAAAAAAAGCAAAAAGTATCAAAAGACATCTCTGACTTGGAATTGTCTGCTGATTTTTCTGGCCTTTGAAAGAGGGCACCTGGGATTTCCATTGTGAGAATTTCATGATCAATCGCTTCCTTCGTTTGGGGGACTCGAGACCCCAAACGCCCCCTGATGCAGCGGCTTGCGATTCAGGTGCAAAGATCAGAGAATGGATGCTACAAATGCATATATACTTAGATCCTTCAAAAGACACTATAGAACAAATACACAACACACATTATCAACAAGCAATCTGAAGTGCCATGTGGCACTCAAAAAAGTGACTCGTCAGTATTTGAGTGACACCAATATCTTCCAAGTTTCAAGATAGTCAATGGGTATAGGAATCGGCGAATGATTCTGGTTTGCCACCGGAAATTTTCCCCCAAATCTTCTCACCTCATTTTCCCCACCAAACCCCCAGGACGCGGCAGAATTCACTAACACAATGATGACCAATGAACCCTGATGTCATTGACAAACAATAACTTTTGGATCGTGGCTTTTCCAAGATACACTTCTGACAACTGTCAGCAACAAAATGGAAGTCCTTGAAGAACAAATTCGTGCATCTTCGCCAACAATTCGCTAAACGGATTCCAGTCATTGTGATGTAGTTCAATTCGCCACCGCCTTATGAAATGGCAAACATCTACCGGCTGAACAAATTCAATTTTCTTTACACCCACGAAATTGAATCAATGATTGTGCCCAATATACTTGGAACTATGCTACTGATTGATGTGGGGGATTCTCGAGTTCTTTAACTCCCTATTCAATAGAAAATACAAAATACATCTAATAAGCCGCTTAGCTCCCCCCAAATTGTTGGATACTAATACTGTTACGCTGGGACCACTGGGACATCCAATGCTTCAATTTCCGGTGTAAATTCACATGCAAAGTTCACCCACCCGAAATCCCCCAAGAACGGTCGTCTGCCCCCGTCCTGCCAAACCGCGGCGGTGCCAGTTATCATCAAAGATTAGACAGCCGCAGAGGAAGAACTGCTGGAAACCGACCATGTTTCCCCTTCAGTGATGCTCGTTTTTGTTGACTCGGTATCCATCTTCTCCCCACAAAGTGGGCAGCTTGAACGACATTCTGCCAGCCACTTGCTGATACACGCGGAGTGGAAATGATGCCTGGCATGCTGCCACCATCAAGAAAGAACTGGCCAACGCGTGGGGATACAATAAGGGTTGGGTCATGGCGTAGTCATATGACCCATATCTTCCCAACTGGACTCCCAAATCCAGGGAGCAACTTGGGAACATGGAAAAACATGACCACGACATTGAAAGCTCCAAGGATGCGAAGTTCAAAATGCCTTAGCAATTTGGTGAAATTTTAACAAAACAGTCTCCATAGCACTATGGAGCTGTTGTTCATCACAAGAAAGAATCATATTTTGCCAGGGTAGACCTTGCAACGATCTTGGCAAGAAAAATTAAGGTCCATACCACCTTTCGCCGGAAAATGCGCCATTTGTGAACCATCCATTGCCCCCCAAAACAAACAAAGGCTGGATGGGAATTCAGTCAGTGATCTCAGGCAAGTGAAAAACATGATTTTCTCAACATGCAATTCGTGGCATTAATCTGATCAAAGAAAAAACACAAAAAAACGAGATTCGACATCCTTTTCTCTGCAGCACAATGGTGACGTACAACCCCTGAAACCCCTTTTTTTGTTCACCGCTTCGACGCCGTTTTTGCCGACCCTTGGAAAGTTTGACTTTTGGTGGTCAGCTTGTGGGATGTTCTTCCCGGAATAAATACCAGTATAGAACTTATAGAACTTATAGAACTCACCTTTTTGCAGGATTTGATGTACCAAAAACTAGAGATCCAGCCAAAAAAAAAAAACAGTTCACCCCCCCCCCCGGAAAATGAACGAATATCCTCTGAAAAGGGACCATTTTAAAAGGAAATTAATCATCTGAACCAACCATCAATTTTCAGGGGATATGTTAGTTTTCCGGGAGGTATTGAATTATTGAATTTGAAGGGCAACTATATAAATAATCACTGGTTCTGAATGACAATTTAACGAGATGTCTTGCGGGGGAGCGCCACAGGATTGGATTTAGCCCCCTCTAGAAGACTGAAACAAAAACTGTAAACTGCATTGCACAAAAAACTTCAATCCATGTTCATGTAATCTGGGCAAATG
>DF243988.1:34199-44546 GCA_000507305.1 Breviolum minutum Mf 1.05b.01 | reverse complement strand
TTTCACTAGTTCTGCAATTAATTGTGTGAGCATGTGACTGTACATGTAAGAGCCGTTCAGGGACCCCCCCTGCTCATTTCCAGGAATATGAGGCTTGCTACTATGGAACTGCTTGGAGCTTAGATCCAAGTTCCAGTTTGTTCAACACATGTTTTTGAAGTCGTGTCATGCAATGAAGTGTCATGCAATGACAGGTCCAAAGGATCTACCAGGCCATGAATGTGAAGAAGATGTTGGAGGAGCAGCTTGGTCGGAAAATCCCGACAGAGGAGTTGTGTGCGGCCTACAAGAAGAATCTTCGGATCACCTCTGGAGAAGAAGTTGGCATCAACTTCCTCAACCAGGCTGTGCAAGTCTATAAGGTGATCCTTGGAAACCCCAAACTGCAACTTGGCTTGAATATTTATGTTCCGTCGTTGTGAAGTCCAAGGGATCTGTTAATGTACAAAAACCATTGTTTTTAATAATTTGTGTTTTCAAAATTAATTTAATTAATAAAAGGAAAACGGAATCCATACCGCCATGCAGGAGAAGCCTTGCAATGTTGGGGGAGGACACCTTCGGCAAGCGGAACCCGCTAAACTCTTGCAACAAGTACAGTGACCTGATCAAGTGCAGCAAGTCTGATGTGGGGGTTTTGAACTTCGTCATGAACACTGTCTTCGACATCGTCCTGAACAATCCCAGCAGTGGGGAAGCCATGTCGTGGAGCTGGTTGACGGGAGGGAAAGCTTCCGCAAAAGGGCGGGAGTTTCTTGAAAATGGGTTTGTTTGTTTGTTTGTTTGTTTGTTTGTTGGTTCGTTGGTTTGTTGGCTTGTTGGTTGGTTGGTTTGTTGGCTTGTTGGTTTGTTGGTTTCTNTTTAGTTTGTTTGTTTTGTTTTGTTTCTTTGTTTGTTTGTTTGTTTGTTTGTTTGTTTGTTTGTTAAAGTCTTTTTTGTGTTAATTAATTCAATTTGTTAGGTTTATTTGTTTGAAGTTTGTAAGTCTGATGATTAGTTAGTTGTTCAGTGGTCATTTATTCTTTTGTCATGTTTTGTTCTAAAGCAGGCTGAAATCAGCTGCCCTGTCAGGATGTAGTATGCACAGCTGCCGAAGCTCATGGCCAAGATCCGCCTGATCATCTCAACGGAAGAAGCGGACAAAGTGCAGGCCTCCCTGGCCGATCACTGTGCCCGACGCTTTCACTATGGTGGAGGCAAGGCATTTTGTGAGAGGACGGTCAATGGCACAGGCCCCTTGACCTTGACTTATTATGAGTATTATTGATTTGTCATCGGCTTGGGACACATGACAGCAGTCAACTGCTATTTAATTCAATCTATAATAACTTCACTGTTTAATTCAATCTATAATAACTTCACTGACTAGTACCAGTAACTGTCAGTCACTGACTGGTAATTCTCACAGCTGTCACTGACACTGACTACATGAATTAATTAATTTAAGTGGATTTTTCTTCATGCCTTGAGGTACTGAGGAGCCTGACACGACTTGGCTGGCCACTTTGAGTGAAACTGGTAGGCAAGCAGCCTACTTTGCAGAAGAAATCATCTACGGAACAAAGTATGACACGGAGATCAAGATGAAGGTGAGGTGGAACCAAACCATCTTGGAGCTGCTGGAGCACGAGAAGATCAGTGAAATTTGGAGCACGATCAGCTCCGAAGGTGCCACTGGACCTGGAGCAAAAGAAGAAGAAGTGCTCCAACAAGATGGCCAGCCAGACGAAGTCGACATGAGCCTGGACGCACTTAGTGAGGCTTTGCAGCAGAAAGGCTACGACGAGCTTGACAACAAGGAGAAGCTAACCAAGAACATTGATGCTGACCAGCTTGTGACATTTCAGCACAGGGCAGTCTCCACCGTCAACTCGATGCTGGTGACCGTGGATGGGTCCAAGTCTGTGCCAGAGCTCTATGAAGCCTTCAAGTCCTTGCCGTTGGCCAAGGTGAAAGGGCAATCGAATGGGTCATTCCTTGTGTGGTACGACGTGCAGTCCTCCGGCGAACAGCTCAAGGACGGCCGCAGGAGCATGACTCCGTTTAGAAAAGAGCACATGGAGAAGGTTGTTTTCGCCCTGATAGCGGCAAGGGGAGAAGAAGCTGACGTGACCGACTGGAACGACAAGGACGTTGCTTCAAAACTTCCTGAACCTGACCGATGTGACGTGCACCTTGGCTTGTCAATTTAACTGTTTTTGTTTCATGTTTTTTTCAGGGCCGTGTCATTGTGTAAGTAAATCATTGTTTTGCCTTTGATTAAATGACATTTAATTTAAATATGCTGAAGTGAAGTCTTATGTTGAATACATTTGCAGAATTTGCAGTGAGGTTCGTCTTCTCTGATAGCGGAAGAGATGCCTTGCAGCAGGAGTTCCGCAGGACAGCCAAATCGGTGGGGTTGCAGTGCAAAGACCTGACGGTGATCTACAGTGAAGACTCCCTGCGAGAACACCGAAAGGCAAGGTCTCTCACTGGGCAGTCCCAAGACAGAAGCGTGACCTGCTTGGCTATTCCAGTCAACTATTATTATTCCAGTTTTCATTTTTAATATATAACTTTCGAAACACCAGTTTCAGTAAGACCATGATATTTATTCTATAACTGAAACTGTCTGAAGTCATGGAAGATATTGGAATTATAGCCGCCTGTTCAGTAATTGAGTTCAGCCAACAGTTCAGTGAACATATTTGAAGGCCATCGAGAAATTACTTTTTTTTGTCATTGACTGATTGTAAATGACTATAATACTAATCAAATGTTACATTGAAGCACAGTACAGGGTCATTGACTACAGTTGATTCTATAGTCAAAGATCATCAGCTATCATCAACTGAGGTGATGGTGTTGAAGCAAAAAGAGACTTTCACATGTGCATCTGTGAGCTATGATGCACTTGCAAGCATCATTGGGTACAGACCAAATCTGCACACCGATGGGACCACCGCCGGAGACTCCATTTTCCCTGTGCAGAAGTCTTCATTGAAAGATTGCCCCAGACTGGCTTCCACTGAAAAGCATGCCATGCTGGGCCCTGCGTTCCGTGTGAGCCACTTGCCAATAAACTATTTTTGGTGATTTCCAATAATCATTTAGATTTACTTTCTCAACCAATGGTTCCCACCCACCCCAACCCACCCTTCTGCAAAATGACTTGCCACTCAACTAAGGTGACCCGAGCAGGACTTCATCAAACTCACGAGGGAAAGAGGTGAGTGGGCAGTCAGAGCCCATGAACTGGGGGGTGCACCATGGAACTGTATGTGAGGAGCTTGTGCATCGGTTCCGGGCGAAAGCGGTCTGCCTTCTCACAGGATCATGCCCGACAGTAGCTATGGCAATTATCGGACAGAAAGTCCCATGTGCCGTGGTATGCCCCTTGGCTGATTTTTGTCACCTCAAAAACAAAAACCAAATCCTCAAAAACCATGCATGGCATGACCGTCATGGAATGATTTCAATGCACATGAATCGACTTGATCGAAATTCATCATAGTGGCTCACACGTGGTAGTTATTGTCATAATTGTCTTAGCACTTAGGCACTTGTTGAAATTGGCAATATAATTCCATTCGGTCCATTCTCTGTTTTGACGTCATGATGCACTTAAACTCGGAAGTTTTGACTGTTCATTAAGTCTAACATTGGCTTAAGTCAGTGACAACTTTGCGCAGGCTACTCAGACAGCCACATGAAGTGGTACAGGGAACAATGTGTGAAGATCATGTGGAAGCTCTTCATTGACGCAAACAGCCAGTTCTTTCAGTCGTCTTTGCTTGAGTTGGTCAAGGGTGATGGTGATTCAGTGAATGAGGACATGGATGAGGTTGACGATGCTAAAGCGGTCAAGAAACGAGCGCGTGAGGCTAAACAAAAAGAGAAGGCTATGAAGCCAAAGCCCCGAGGAAGAGGGCGAGGAAAAGGAAGAGGACGAGGCAAGGCAGGGGACAGGACAGTTTCAATTCAATCGCTTGACAGTCAGCATTAAGTCTGTGTTTGTGTCAGCCAGCACATCGTCGCCATTTTAAGGCAAAAAAGCAAAGACCACCGCTGATGAGGACGGAGAGGATGCTGAGGCAGGGTTGCGGTGCAAGGTGCATTCCTTTTCATTTTAGTTCAGTTCTGTTCTTTTCAATTTCTGTTCTTTTCAATTCAGTTCATGTCAGGCCATGGAGGAAGAGGATGAGGAGTCTCCTGAAGAAGAAGATGACTAGACTGCAGATTCAAGGTGCAAATCTGTCAATGACTGCAGGGTGCCGTCATTGACCTGGCTGAATCACGATGTGGTAGGTTATTTCAGTGATACAAAAAATGATTTAGATGAAACAGTATTAGTATTATTGTGACCAAAATAGACTAGAAGACTTGTTTTGTTACATGTTTGGCTGATGTACCTGCCAGAGCTGCCACTGTGAGAAAACACTGTGGCTCCCAAGTCATTGGCAAAGTGTATCCCGAGAGTTTTGATTGGCCTCAAGATTTCAGGGAACTGTTACTGCGTTATTGACAGAATTATTGTCGGGTTTCAGCAGTTTGATTCAACTTCAATTGATTGGTTCAAATCTCAATGCCCCTGATTCTTCACTGGCTTTTGCTTCTGTCATTGGCTGAGCCGCCAGTGCTGCCATTGTGACAAACACTTTGGCTAGCAGGCTTGTAGGTGGTTAAAGGCAATTTTGTCAATCATGACTTCCACAACTTTAGCAGCGCCTTGTGCAAAAAACATTGACAATAATTATTGTGTTGTCATCAAATTGTCGTTGATTGTCACTGACTGTCATTGACAGTGAAACCATGGCTCTTGATTGCAGTATAGTCTTCATAAAGTGGCCATTTGGGTTCAGGATTTGACTCCCAGCACAGTAAAACATGAGTGACCTGGACATTGAAGAGGATCCATTCACCCATTCCGAGGAGTTTATGGAGCAGTTGCTCTGTACGCAAATGGACAGGCTCAGTGGCATGGCTCGTCTTGAAACGTCTGAACCCAAATTTCAAAGTCATAACGCTTTGAAGTGACGCTTATGACGCTTTGAAGTCATCAATTTATGAACCAAAATCGTGAGTTTGCAGTCAGTTCCAAGGCTTGAATATGTGGTTTCCTTGCTTTCCAAGAATGACAACATTCCGAGCTGGATGTTTCGAGAACCAAACTGGAAACTTATTTGCAATATTCTGTTGTCTCCTTGTAATTGAATCTTGTCGTAGAACGAGTCCCACTGATTATTGGTCAAACAGTGTCGTCCTCAGCAACTTCAGCTCTCCCAAAACAGCCAAGGTCTGCGGAGTTCAAAGTCCCAGCGATGGATCGAAGGTGGTCTGCTACCCTGATGTGGCTTGGAAGACATCCTTCAGAGCTTGTGGCAAAGTTTTCTTTGCATCCCCGGTTTGCCAATACACCCTGGAAGATTAACATGGAACCTACAAATCACCCATTTAGAAAGGAAAATGATCTTCCAAACCTCCATGATTATGGTCAATGTTAATCTTCCAGGGTGTAGACTTTTGGTCCCTTTCAGGATTGTCTGGCAAAGAATGGAAAGCCAAATGGAAAAGCTCATTGAAGAGGCGGCTTGCAAGTTCGAATCCTTTGAAGAGGCGGTGGAAGCCCTGAACAGAAAGAATCTCAAGGACTGAGAGGCTGCACAGAGCTTGATGATGAAATGACAAAGCATTATTCTTTGGTCAATCGTCGGTTCACTTGTTGAAGGACATTAAATACTGCTCCTGCAATGCCGCCCCTTTGCACGGATACATGTGCAAGATTGAGCCCTATGAAACATCCGGCTGTCTTTTCTTCCGTTCAGTTGATGAAATCAGCTGGAGGATTGACGGATGGGTAGTTCTAGTTTTGAACCCAGACTGCCGTGTCGATGAGCAATGAATGCCACTGACTGGACTCAAAACAATGATTCTTGCCAACTGACTGTTTGCCAAGGTTTCGTCATTGACTCCCTGCAACATGCTGATCAATCAGTCGTGTTAAGTTATCACTTTGTCAACTTTTGTCAGTTGCTCAAAACAACACCTGTCGGTCTTGTTGTGTGTCATTGACCTGCAAGAAGTGGAGCCATGGCAGCCAAGAATGAAATGCCAGAAATGTTATCCTATCTTGCTCATGAAAAGATTTGCCTGAGCTGTTACATGGTATACTTCGAGAAATATTTGAGCAAGACTCTTGGCCTTGCACATAAACTGTTCCAGTGGCATGAAATCATGCTTTTGAATCACTGGCTATGTGGCATGAAGTTCACATGTTCTCGCTGATCAAGGACCGACTGCCAAAACCTGAACCTGATCTGCCTTGACTGTGATTGTGACCGGTTGTCATCGCAGGAAATCATTGCATGGAAGTCAGAAAACGGTAGCCAGGAGTCAGGAACAGAAGAAGCTGAGACCAGTCAGGGGTCAAAAGCAAACCAGGGACATGACTATGTCATAGTTCATTGAACTTTTGAGCAGCTTGAAGTTGCTTTTGACAAATTCAAAATTATTACCGGGCGCGCAGATTTAACCACACAAACATGTGGTTTGGTGTTGCACGCTTCAACCAACAGCCAAGAAGAAAAAATATGAAATAATAATGCTGTTTGAGCTTTTATCAGTGACACAGTATTTGTGCAGGCTTTTATTTTGTCAGTGAAACAGTTTGCAGTTCACCTCAGCTGTCTCCTGAAGCATAGGATGATTTGCAAGTGAAACTTATTTGCTGGCAGTGAAACTGTGCAATCATGGTTACCAGTTCCCTAGACTCAAATTGTTCATGTCATGGCATGACAGGACCCACTCTTCTCACCCAGCGCAGGGTTTCCTTCACCATGTGGCTGATGGTTTGAATCTTCGATGCAATTTTCAAACTTCATTTGGTAGACGAGTCATTGATAGTCTGGATCAAAACAATGATTCAAAGCAATGATGGCTTGTTTAAATTCTTGCCCTTGTCAAGCTGTTATTGTCATGGAGTTGTTTCTTTGTGTCCCGAGGATGGCCAAGATGTCGCCTAAGGCGACCAGTGCAAAGCAGTGTGGAATCCACAGAAAGCCATTGGGACAGCATTATTGCCAGGTATTGCCAGGTTTGCTGCAGTTAAATTGGGACAAAATTTATTTGCAGACGAATAATTAGCCTAAGCCAAAACATTGAAATAATAAAGATGCATAATTTCAATACCCTTGATGATTTACCTTCCTTTGGATTTTACTTAACATTGTTACTGTTACTGTTGTAGGTTGGTTGGGCAGGGTCTCGATCATGTGGTTGGGACATCAAAACTTGTTGCCAATTTTTGGCTCAAGTTTTGACTCCTACCTTTCAACCCATTTTGTCATGCCCCCTCTTGCAGTGCCGGTAGTGGCACAACTGCGGGTGCTGGGACGAAAGTGGGAGGAACTACACCCTGACACAGATCCTGGGACTCTGGATCGCGCTACGAGACTGGGTTGTATCAAGGCCAGGGCGGCCTTTTGGCTGGCACATCACCTGACCGAGTTGTCTCCATCGGCTCCATTGGCGGGTATTTGTTCTACCTGTGGGCAGGGTACGTTCTCGTGGTGCGAAGGGTGTTACCGCAGAATTGGTGAAGAAAGCGGCCGAGTTTTCTCGGCTGTTTGCCAGCATTGCGACAAGGAACAACTAGTTTGCCCCTGCTGCCAGGCAGCAGGGGTGACGTGGGAAGCAGGCCACGAAACATACCTTGCAGATCATGGCCTCCAGGAAGAATACCAGGAGGGGGTGGAGATCACCCCTGAGGATGGCGGACCACCCCAACGTGTTACTTTCGCCGAGCTCGGGCGGCGGCTTGGTAGATCTCCGGAGGAGCTCAAGGCTGAGATCCTTGGAGCCCTTGGTGGCGGAGGCTGCACAGACCCCAGTGATCCATGATGCGCCCAATGAAAGCACACTCTGCAAAGATGTGAAGCTAGCTTGCTTGGCACCAATTTCGCAGCTGCTGATGGGACTTCGAGAAGGTTGCTACGCTCTTGAAGGCCCAAAAGTTAAAATTATTGGCGTGCACAGGCGGGATGACAACAGGCAAGGAGATTTCTAATCGGCTTTGGCTAAGGCCGCTAAGGAAGCTCCCTGCTTTTTGTTATCCCTTCTTTGACCCCCAAACAAAGATTATTGGATGCTGTGTGAACTGACCAACAAGGGATGACAAAAGGCAAGAAGATCTCCAATCAAAGTTTGGTAAGCGATCTTCTTGCCTTTTGTCATCCTTTTTTTGACTTTTAACTGACAACTGCTTGCCTGGGCCCTGAAAGATTGACCTGTGTTTTAATTTAACCTGATTCCGTGAGTCCTCCGTTGGGTTGAATTTGACAATTGTCCGAGCATATCGCCGACACTGTACAGCTAACTATGATCAAGTGTAGTATGTGCTTCTGCTAACTTACCTTTTCGTCTGCACCTTCTCCGGAGGAGGTGCAGGCGAAAAAGTAAGGTAGCAGAGGTAAATTTCAACTTAGCCTCTTAGTAGCCCATGTCATTGTTTAACAAGCTTTTTTCCAAGCACTCCTGGAGGCCAAACAAAAATTCTTGGCAGAGCAATCGCTTCTTCTGGGAATGAGCTTCTTCTAGTGGTCAAACGGCAACTGAAATTTCATTTGGTCTCAGAACTTGTGGCTCCACAGCTGAATCATCTGTGGTGTTACCTGTCCTGGGTGTGAACCTTTTGAATTTTGGTGGACTATTAAATTTGCCATCATCGTCATGGCAGCCAAAGTGCGGTGTGAGCAAAAATGAAGGACATGCAGCCAAGCCGAAGGAGTGAATTTGGAAATCAGAAGGGGTTGAATGGTTGGATTTAAGTGACTTGACTGACTGCAGTGAGTGCCAGGTGTGCTGTTGTGTTTCCACATGCCAGCGCCATGCTACCCAGGTTTGGATACCAACATCATTATTGCATTTTTGCTTTGGCAACCTCAGCAAGGTCCGCCACTTGACTGAAATTATTCATGTAACTGGACTGAAATGATTCATGACGACTCATGACTTGATACAAAAAGAGCTAGTCTAGAGCTCTTAACACTGGACACTTGGACACTTCACTTCACTTTCAGAAAACCAAAAAATGTATGTCACTGACCATCCCCAAACGTCACTGACCATCCCTAAACATCACTGACCATCCCTAAACATCACTGACCGTCCCTGGATGTCCCTGACTGCCTTTGTTGACTGCCTATTATTAATTAATTATTATTGTACAATTTAAGTTTGACAACATATCATCACTACTAGGCACTTCACTTCACTTCACTTCACTTTCAAAAACCCAAAAAATGTTTGTCACTGACCATCCCTAAACGTCACTGACCATCCCAAACATCACTGACCATCCCTAAATGTCACCGACTGCCATCCTTGGATATCACTGACTGCCTATCATGAACAATCAATGTATGGACAGGTTTGCTTAAAACACAGTGCAGGATGATATGTTTTGCCAATGCATCTATGTCCCTTGCCATTGAATCTGGATTTTGCTCTCATGAGTTAGATGTGGATTTGCTGAGGTAGAATTTTGACTACGTCCGACAGCTATGGCAACAAAGGACGGGTGCCACGCTGCCAGCATATTCCTCCAGACCGCTGTTGACTTTGAAAGCTTGATGGTTCCATGTTCCATTGGGTCACGTCATTGACTTATTAAGTTAAAGTTAGTTTTAGTAGTCGTATGTAAAAAGCTTGCTGTCATTGACATTGACTTTCATGATGAATTGTCGTCACTGTTTTTTTTAAACCTTAGCCCTTAGCGTCATCAGCAAACTATTCTCCCACTGGATTCAATCAATGTTCATGTCTCTTAAGTCTGAAACTAATAGGTTCTTCATTGGCAGCATGTGATCGCTCCCGCCCTGCTTGGTTCTGAAGCATGTCGTGGAAAGGCCACCGGTATTTTATATCATTTGACTGTGACATTGATAGAGCAACAGCCGTACTACCAAGTACTACCGAGTACTACTCCGTACTACAACGACTTACTACTTATACTTTCTCCAAAGTACTTTACTCCGTACTGCCGGACCCTTTTCCCAATTCGGAATTACTTGACACGCCGTGCCGTGGCAATGGTTGAGCGTCGAGTGAAAGTGTTCAAGTACGTACACGAAGGCAGTGGCAGGGAACATGAGTGGCTAGCGTTGAGCGAGACCGGGGAAATTGGCTACAGGTCGCAGAATAAGGCCGGGGCGTTGGTGTGGAGCGGTTTGCACGGCCGCTGGTCCAATGTTCCTGAACACATTATCAGCCTCAGAAATTTCAGTTGGCGTGGAAGTCAAAGCCGCCGCTTGCACGACTTAGAGTTTGTCCAGTGCCCCCATGGAGGCCAGGTGCATTAAATATTTG
>DF243988.1:0-31980 GCA_000507305.1 Breviolum minutum Mf 1.05b.01 | reverse complement strand
TTTTTTTTTGTTTTTCTTCGGACTGGACATGCCTTCGCTCAGATACAAGGAAAAATGAGTGAAAGGGTGCACGAAGGGGAGGCCATTGCGAATGATTCCGCTGGTTTTGCTTTGCGAGTTTTTATATGAAATTAATATTTTTAAAAAAAAGTCTAAAAAATCTCTGAAATTAAATTAAATTAATTTAATATTTAATTAATTAAATAATAAATTATTAAATTAAAATTAATTTAATGACAGTCTTAGTTAGGGCTTTAGGAGACAAAATAAAAAACAAAAAAGTCTCAAAAGTGTGTCTAAATAAAGTCTTTGAAATAAATTAATTTAATAACATAAAATTTTAAATTGTTTAAGTTAAAAAAGCTTTAATTTAATTTAGGAGACAAAATAAAAAACAAAAAAGTCTAAAAAGTCTAGCCTTAAAAGCCACCCAGCCGAGAGAGGGCGTTTTTCTTTTCGTCCCTCAGACAAGAACTCGGCACCTGTTGTCCTCCTAGCTGGAGCTGATTCCGCCCGAGTCGAATTCCGAACTGAAGACTTCTCCGGAGGAGGTCCAGGGGGAGGCCCTGGAGGACCCAAATGCCACCCAGTGGAGTAAACTTTAGGCTTCAGGCTTCAGACAGAGTAGCTTCAGCTCTCTATACTCACCTTTTGGCTTCTCAAATCTTGGACTGAGGCACTGGCTCTTTTATCTGCCAGGGTGGACAACAAATACCGCACTGCTCGCTGGATCCTAAGTTCACACAATTTTGGGCACTGCTCGTGGCACCTTTCCTTGGCACCGTTTGGCTTCTGGGAATTGGACTTGATGGCATTCTGGATCCGGAAGCGTCGATGATCCCGCATAGGTCTGGCTTCTGTAGGATCCGTTGGAAGAAAAACACAACTGAGGCAAACTTATTGAAAAAACTTTCAAGTGCTTTCGGCATACGACAACCGATACACTTGTTGGCTGCCAGCCTATAGCGACGCCTGGCCAAATAGCCGCGGATAAGCGCCTGAGGCGTTTTGTTTTCCTTCTCCAAAATGCAAAATCAGTTGATAAGGATTGTGTGTTCTCAGAGGCTATGGCATTGGACTTCAATGTAAAAAGAAGCACCCCTCTCATCTCTACAAGAGACTTAAGCCATAGTATACTAGCCGGCACCGCTATGCACCGCTGGGAAAAGAAGCGACTTGCTGCAAGATTTTTGTGGAGCATGAGATGATCCAACACTCACGAAGCGGAACAGGCGCGTCCCACCTGAATCCTCGTAGCTGCGCGATTGCGCCTATGTGAGGAAGTGACTTGCAAGACCTGATCAGGTCGAGCCCACACTCAAGAACCTTCCGGAATTTGGAGTTTCAAAGTTTGGTATGTACAGTAAATACTGTCGTACTTCCAGCTTTCACCATCTTTTCTCCGCAGCACACTCACACACAGATACAACAAAAACACGCACACACACTCTGGCAAAGTAGCCATCCTAAGAGCTTGTGACAGCCCCTGGGACAGTTGACGCCAAACCTTTAACAAGTCATCACTTTGCATACTCTCTTGCTTCTGAAGAGTCTCGTCCATGTATTGTGCAACCTGATTTCTTATCATTCGTTATCTTTGAGCTGCTTTACTCTTCATCAAAAACCTTGAAGACAATATCCATATCATTCTGTAAGTAATTACCCGATACAGAACCAACTATGTGAAACAGCTGCATCCATGGAAATGACAAATCTGAGGCATCACGGCATCAGTGCGTTGTCAGAACCGAAAGGCTGTCACTTCGGCTGCAAAGGTCTTCAGCATACCATCTCACTAGGCCCTCGTGGCCCGGTGGTTTGCTGAAGCCCTTCCGTATCTTTCTCAGCAACACGCGGGAACCTCTTCTCGCTATCACTAAACTGCCGAGCCCCTCATGATTTCTCGCTTACAGAATCAACATGCAATGACAGTGGTTAAATTACTACTTTCGCATTGCCAAGAAGTCGCCGCTGATCCCGGGCCGGCTAGATGAATATGAAATTCATTGGTCATCAAGATTGATCAAAGATATCATACTGTACGTGGAAGATACCACTTTGCTGAGAAATGCGGAGAGCGGGTTTGCAAGTAGTTCCCAGCGCTTGAAATAGGACAAGGCGCAGATCCAGAACGTTGGAAGTTTACTAAGTAGACAACATAATCACCTGCTTGGGACGCACTTGTGTTTCCATGAAGGGCTTCTGATCTGCGCAAGTGCGGTTCACCCCTCCTGACTGCTTCTGCACTGAGGCAGCCCTGACCCTTGGTAGGCCGCCGACATGAACAGGGTCCAATATGTCAACATATAATATAGATTCATACAACATTTCACACTATCATGTTGACTTCGATCGAACCCACTTCATAGATCAGGTGTTCAACAAACTTGAAACAGAAAAACTCTCTGTAACTTTGGAGCCCCATTAAATGCCGGTATTTGAGGCCATCATATTTCAAAGTTGTGAAAAGCAATCCAAAATCATACTGTAGTTGATCTTCACTCTATCTTCGCATTCGATATTAGCTTATGGTTTGCATCAAATTCGGCCCGGGAATTGGGATGCCATTTCTGTCAAGCTTGGAAAGTGAAGCACCGACATGTGACATGCTTCTGCTGTACAAAGTTTGCATGTCATCAATTGACAAGTACTGGACTGCTGCTTCAATAGAGTTGGTGCCCAACGGGTTGGCTAATCACCATCTAACTCCTAAGATCTCCTAAGGGCCAAAGTGGGCCAACAAAAACCGTTCATCCATCAGCAAAATCCCTCAGTCCAGTTTTTCTTCACCGTCAAACTGCCAGCTCTTGAAGGAGTGCCATGATAAGCACCCCGTCAACTGCCAAACACGTCATAAGGACAGCCAGCCTCTGTTGACATCGCTGGGGCAAAGCATTGACTCTTTGTCAGGCATTTTCAGCTCCAAGTTCCAATATCACCACCACCCTTGACCAACGCCAAAATCTTCAAACAGACAGTGAATGCAACCATCAAACCAGAACTGTCGAAGTTAAACGAAAAATGCCTGACAAACGAAAGCAGTCACAACCCTCTTCATGAGCGCATGTCAAGGTGCTTGATAATCTCAAGTGGGGTAAAGGAATGTGCCCTGAGATGGGACTTCTTGATACAAAGTCTGGTTCACAATTGAACCAACCTTGACGTGCCCTCAAGACCCAAAGCAACGATGCACTCCTACTGATGCAAAAGCAGCCCAATCTCCCAAGTAATTTGTTGGTCGGTCCCAGGCCGACCTTCTATCATCGCATCTGATTCTACGGCCAAGTTGGGAAACCGTTTCTGGGAAGCACATGTCAAGCTGCCAAGCCAACCAAGCTAGGGGTGAAAGGAATCCTAAGAAAAGAATTTTCAATTCTTTGGTCCTTGATTGCTTGCATGTCTTTGAAATGGTGGAAATCTCACTTCTTGATCCTTGATGTGGATCTTCTTTTTGGCTATGGCAACTTTGCCTAGACATCTCTATCTCCATTGACCCCCACATCCGTATCAATATGAAGCCAACCTTGGGCACATGAGGATATCATCAAGCAAAACTGTCATACTTCCTTCATGTCATCAAACTCAAACTGATTTTTGGAAATCATTGGATTCGGATGCTGGTGCTGCATAAGCATCTACGCCAACGCCCTGGAACAGTTGAGGATGTCCTCAAATGAGGTCCGCAATGTCCTTAGCTTTGAAACGCTAAAATGTGTGACGAATCACACTCAATATGGTTTAGTTTAGCTTAGAGAAAGCACAACCACATCTCAATGTTGTGGCAAATGTAGCTCTTCTAGCATAGGGACTGCCGGCATCTCCTCGATTTGGGTGTGGTAGAACTTCTCGATGTCCTTCCTTAAAGCATGGCAAGTCAAACCGTTGCCCAGCCTATGATGTAATTTGGAGATCTGCCTTTGACATAACTTGTGGAGAACGGATAAAAGTGTGCACCCACTCACTAGATTTTGACTTGAGAGCAAGCCAATGTTCCCCTACACAGGTGGTTTATCAAGTGTTTTGAACTCTTTGTCTTCACAAATGCCTGTACCTGCCATCAAAAGATTGAAGACGAGGTCTTCAAGTTGATCAGTTGATCGATCACAAACATGTAAATCATGAAGGCCATCCAACAAGGTTTGCATCACCAACTATGATATCCCAGTACGGCTATCATTGCAAGGGGAATGATAAAGGTGATTACAACGGGAACTCCTGGCACATGCATTGAAGACCTGCTCAAGCCATCTGAGTGGCAAAGCACAATCACATGAACTCAATGTGAAACAAGTCCAGTCAAATCAAAGGTGCTACAACTAACCGACATTTTCTAGAAATGACTGCACCTGGTGAACGAAGCTGAGCATTCTCAGCATGGAGATTCAGGATTTGTAACAGTGTACCACGTCACAACACCCTCTGTTAATCCCTGTTATAAACTGGAATCTCCAAGGAAGTTCCTGTAGTCTCAATAAACTTGATCAATTGGCCTTGAGACTTTATGGCAAGCATCATGGTCCTGACATCATTGTTGGTGACGAAATTGATGGCAACACCCTTTCGACCAAATCGGCCACTTCGACCAATTCGGTGCAAATAGTTCTCCATGTTGGCCTCAAAAGATGCTCACGCATCACTCGTCGAAGTTTGGATACTCTGCTCTTGTTCATGCTTATTCATGCTGATCCCAGCCCAACAATCCCAACAGCCAATTCCAGCAGAGTTGCTGGAAGATCATAGTTGATGACAAGAGACACCTCACAACAGTTGACCGAGTTGACAACGCTTAATGCTTTGCTCATGCTTTGCTCACAGTTCTGTCCACTTGGCAGTTGGCGACAGCGAGCTAGGCCTGTTGTACATCGATTCCACGAGCCAGCAAATCGGTGGAAATGAGGACACGGGAAGACCCCGAACGAAACTCACCTTGGAAGGTATGTCTCAGCATGAAACATCATGAATATTCTGAAAACATCATGAATAGTAATGAATCAGTATGGCGGATATGGAGTGGATATGGATGTGGACCATACGGATCCTGCCGGCAAGAAAATGCTTTCGGCATCAGAGCTTAATCTGAACCAAGTGGCGCATCACCAGATCTCGTTCTTTTTGGTCAAGATCCGCATGCATGCAGGACACAGTGAAATCACGCTTCACCAACTCAGCTTGCAAAAAGTCCACCTGAACCAGCTGTAGACATTTATCCGGACAGGATGCACTCACAACTCTTCACTGGGCTGGTAGGAGGGCATGCTTCCCTTCCTCCATGGACTCACCTTGCGTCGTGTGTTGCAGTAGATGATGGCTTGAGTAATGGTCAAGGTCTCATAAAGATCGCACAAGGTATCCACCTTCCATTCCTCTTTCCTTAGAAGTTTGGTTGAAGTCCAACCGCTTGAGAATGTAAAGCTGGTGGATGCTGACAAACTGTTCACTATGACTGACCACCTCAAGAATCTTAACTAGAACATCAATCCAAATCTAAAAACTTAAAACCTCCGAACCGCACCCATGCCAACACGAACGCCTTTCTCAGAAACATTGCTGAAAAAGGCTGAAGGCTGAAAGCATGGGAAAGCTGATTCTTGTGCTCTGAGTGTCTCAATTGCCACATAAAACTGACGGATACCCTCCAAGGTGAGCTCATCCTGCAAGAATGGCGAACATGAGGGCAGTGGACTAAGTAGCAACTACAGCTACAGCAAATTGACACTCAACGGATAACATGTCGTAAAGTTGATTTATGTTGATTTAAGTCCTTTTTCACCAGGATGCGCACTGCATTTCGCATGAACTTGGAGGTCATGTCCAAGATCTCTGGTGCCATGGTGGCAGAGAAGAGGCAAACCTGACGGTCAAACCCCAAAGGAAAGACCGAGGAGACCGAGCAAACACCAAAAATCAGGTCCATCACCTGGACATCTGGTGGCAAGCATTTGAAAATGTCGTAGATCTGGTCCTGCTGGAAACATGAGGCCGAGAAAACAATGACACTACAAGCGAAACAAGAAGCGCTTTGATACTCGTACGATTGTACATCGTCATGTTTGCTCCTTGAAACCGCGTGACATTAACTCGTCGGCCTAGACAGGTGGGTTAAAAATTGCTTCGGGCAAGGAAATTTTGCGCCCTAGACAAGCAGTTTGGACCGCCTCATCAAGCACGAAGACCTTCAGGTCGTCGACACGCAAGTTGTTCCTTGATGCCCATGCTTCCAAGGTAAAACGTGGTAAATACACACATAATTGCATGATGCTTCCAAGGCTCTTGTTCACCATGTCGAAAACACGGCCTGGTGTTCCCACCACCATGTGCTGACCAGCACGAAGCCTCTCCACATCATCCTTGATGGCTGTGCCTCCAATGCCTCGGTTTATATTGAGGTCGTTGTGCAGTCTTAAATGCACCAAACAAACTAAACTTGACTAAAGACTCAAAACGCTTGTCAAGCAAAATGATCATAATATTTTCTCCAGTAGGCCCTTGTAACATGATGGAAAAAACTTGACATGTGAGTGCATGTCAACACCTACGCCGACGCAACCAAGTCAAGTTGCACACATGCGCCTTGACTTTAAGGTAGTCTCCAAGGGCCAAGGCGACCTTGTAAATTTGATTTGCCAGCTCCTTAGCTTGTGCTCTGATGAGTTTGACACCTTTCCAAAGGACAACGGAGTGGTGTGCCGTTTTGAGCGTACGGGCTGCATCCTGCACTTGAACCAAACCGGTGATGCAACGGGTGTTGCAGTACAACTATTGAGTGATTCTGAGTGCGTCTTGATGCATTGCGTTTTGATTTCTGATTCAACAACTTTGGTGCTGATCATTCGGGCTTCTGCCCTGCTGCCAAGCTTCCCGTGTGGGTGCCAGCATCAGAGCTTGACACCTGTTCATCGAGTAGTCAATTCGTTGCAGTGCTCCAATCACAAAGGTCGCAGTCTTGCCGGTGCCTCTAGATTGCCGGGCCAGCATCACAAGCAACATCACACAACACTGGAGACCCACTCCACATGATTGCCATAATGTGAAGAGTCCTAGCCCACATAGATCTATGGGGCTATAAAAATCGACTCACTTGGCCCTCCCCGCCCATCGTGCCTGACTGTGCCTGTCCAATTGTGTCCCGGCCATCCAGGATGGGCTTGATGCCACGCTGTTGGATGGCGCTGGGTTTCTCAAATCCGTAGGAGTAGATACCTGCCAACATTTGCCAAGGTCAACCAAACTCCAAACATAGTCCAAGACAGCCTTCAAGCAAGAGGGCTTTACATTGTTCACTTTAAATCTTCTTTGGCGCAAAAAGTATGGCTGTCCACATCTTGCCCTGCAGCTCCATTCCCGAGGATCGTTTGTGGCTGCCTCTCAGGAGATTTTCCTCCAGGTCATAGTCATCGAACGACTCGAACACTGGATACCTGAAGGGTGTTGTCTGTTGGGTTCAGTTCCTTGTTTCCATGCTCCTGCCTCTCCTGCCGTACTTGCTTTTGGTGGCCAATCGAGTACCACTTTTTCCCCAAGACCATTTCCCCAGAATTTGTCGACAGGACACTCCTCAGCACCAGTCACAGTGACTCCCTCGTTATTCATGGCTGGCACTCCCCCTCAACCTTGCAGACCTTGCACTCTAGTGCAAAGTATCCCCTCGCTTACTGAAATGGCTCTCTGGATCAGGCAAGCGATCATCGATATCATCGATGCGTGAAGCACAGGTGTTTGACTCAAAACATGACATCCACAGGCCCGAAACGTGAGGATCCCAAAGCATCCTGAAAAACAACAACGCTGAGGTTGAGGCACATTCCTTCACATGTGTGCCAGGAACTGCGGTACGGATTGTGAGTCGTAACTTCCTCAAAGCGGTTCAAACAACATACAGTACATCACAAACCACGGATCAAAATAGCGTAATGAAACTGCAGGAAAAAAAGTAGTTCAAAAGTCGAAACCAAACTTTTCAGGAAGGCACCCTTTCAAATCAGGCGGAACGCGATTCAAACCTTGGCAGTTAGCAAAGCCTTTCCAAAAGGCATGTCTTACTTGCTCTGACATTTTTAACCAACCGCAACCTACAATAGTCTGGTGCGGATGTACATAAGAGTACGTTTATGATATCTCGGTCATGATTATACAGAAAGCATCATATATTTGTATACTGGAATATATGGTATTTGGGTTATCACCTTGCTACATACAGAAAGTCCAGGATTCGTGGGTGGATTTAACTCCCGCTGATTGCCACTGGCTAACTGATGGCTCTTGACTCTTCAATGTGATGCAATAATTAGTATCCATATCCGGCATATACTTCTACATTACTTATCATTACTCCTAGCACATGCTCGCCCAGAAGGGAGGAGTGAAGGTACTTGTCCAGACAAATAATATCCAACACATATCATCCGTCATATTGTTTTATAACTCAAATTTAAATTCATCATTTCTTATGTCTGTTTGACATTCAAGACTGACCTTTTTACATGCGGAATCCCTTGTGGAATCAGGTCAAGACTTTCGGAATCCCTTGTGGAGGCCCTCGTGTATCTGCTTGGCGCCGCACATCGCTTCGCTGAGAGGTTGCGAGCTCTTCGCCTGCTTCAACGTGCCCCACGACCATCCACAGGTTCAAAACACAGCTGCCTTCAGTCTGCAAATGTTTGACAAATGCTCAATCGAGCATGGATGATCCAGGAATGACTCAATTGTGCCTGGCAAGCATGACGCGCACAGCTGCCTGGCACAATTCACTGTAGTTTATGGTGGGTGTCTCCGGCAATTGGCTTCCGCTTATCCCTAAATTTCCTCTGAAGATCTTAAAGCCATGGACCCTTGATGCCGAATCACTTCGTTTCAACGGAACTATCAGCCATTGGCAGCCTGCATCCTCGTCACTGATCTCAGCGCTTTTTCCTGCGCCTCCTGACGAAGTTGGCAAAGGAAGAGAAACACAGTCAAACAAAGGCAACACCAACGCCCTATCTATTCCAGCTCCAACTGATTCATGGCCCGGAATCATGCAGAATCTAGGCGAGCCCACCAGCTTACGGCTTCATAAATCTCTACATGATCACTCGGGTCCTGCTGCTGGCGCAGCAGCTCTGAGGCATTGACGATGGGATCCTTAAAACTCTCAAAGCATTAATTACTGTCTTTTCTTGAAGCATCTCCAAGCTGGGTTTTGCATTGATCTATTGAATCATATTGAATCTACGGCCTACTTTGTTCTATCACTTTTTGTAGAGAGCTTTTTGGGCAATCACAAAATCAGCAAGATGCAAAGCTGCAAACTGTGGCTCGTGGAGCCAACGCAAGCAGGGGCAACTTCTCCTTCATCATGTTCACGAACCTTCAGCCAGAGTGAACATGACACAACAAAGGCTCTTCATAACCATCTTACATACATTTTCCAGTTTGTAAGTACGCTTGTTCGGCTGCATGGCTTCAGCAACAAGACTCAAGCTTATGTGCCGGGCCTAATGCGCGTATACAAACTATGGTATGTCGTGTGTCGAGGGTCGTCGAAAAGGCTTTCTTCCGTCTTTCGATTGAAGAAGAACCTAGGCCCAAAGTGCCAGGATCTACTGCACGATCTGCAAAAAAAGCAAAGGCTGGTGGCTGGAGTCCCATGCAATCGCATACTCTATGTCTGAGCAGCCAGCTTGTGCCCCATGTCATCGTACAACTCCATCCAGTCGGCCCTTATTTTTAAATGTCCGGATGCTGAAAGTAGCACGCAACAGGACCCGAAGTGCAAGCCCAGCACTTGAATTTCAAGCAACACCTTCCTCAGCTAGCCGCAAGCTAGCTCGTATCTTTTCTTCCATTTCAGCCTTGCTAGCTTCTGTGTCTTGCGTGCTGAAAACTGTCCGTATTCATCATTCATCATCATTCCTTGTATTTCAGGCCTGTTCTTCTCATAGTATCACAAGATTACATGCTGCAGTCTGAAGGTCCTCAAATGTGGACCTTCAGTCTGAGGCGCATGGCCAGCTCTTCATCAATGTCCCAGAAACCACCTGCTTTGATGGCTCGCCTGCACGGCTGCAGATGGGGTAATGTGACACGTGCTGCTGGAGCTTCGCTGACCGAGCTAGCAGGTTCACCCATGCCTCCAGTAATTGGCAATCTCCACGAATTCCTCAACGTCAGCACGAATTAGCTCATTTTGGTGGGCAGATATGCATTTAAATTGCATTTGGCATGTGCAGGCTAGATCGAGACCTATGGCAAAGCAAATTGGAAGAACAATGTGAGTTGCTGACAGTGGCAAGTTGTCATCATCTTTCTTCGAGACACAACAATTGGTGAAATTCCTGCTGTGCTTCTGGCCTGGTCCAGTGGGTGCTTCCATAGGGACTCCCGCCGATTGGTGTTGTAGAAGTACGTCCGGCCTGAAACATGGTCTGATCTCAAAAGGTTCTAGCCTCTGGGTTCTCCTGTTTCTGGTCTCTTTCTTTCGCTTCTAAAGGATTTTTTTACTCAGCTGCTAATGACCATAAAGAGACTTCAAAGGCAGAGGTGCAAACCATTCTCATCTTCGTGTTCCGTCCAGCCAGGCGGCAGGGATGCATTGTATGCCTAAAGATTCAACTCTTCCAACAGCGGCTCCACAATGATGCCAACTTTTGCAATGTATAATCATTCCGCACCAAAGTTCTTTGGGATCCCCACCTCTTCTGCGATCCAAACCATGTCGGCTTCCCGGATGTGGTCAATGCCCAGGCTGTGGACCTATGAACAATTCACAAAGACCAGCAATCAAAAGGCAAACATCAGAAGTGAACACAGGAAGACATTTCTTGTTGTCCAATCCAAGTCACCATACGAAACCCATGCACGACAGTCATATTTAACTGACCCCTGGTTTTGAGGCTGCCAAAGACCCTTTGATGTTGACTTGGGCAAGCGCGTAGGAGAGCATTTCCAGCACATTTGCCTGGTAAGAAGTTACCCAGTTGCAGAAGTACACTTCACTCAGGTTCATCATGCAGGCTCTTGGCTAAAGCAGTTGAGAAAAACTGTCAGCACTTTCATACAATTTGAGGGCAAAATTGAAAAAAAAAAACAGTGAGGTGGGATGAGGTTGTAGCCTTTCTCTTCACAGGATTGACAATAGATGTTGCTGGCCTTGGACAAAAGAAGGTTCCTGATCCAAAGCCTTCGGTTTTTGAGCAAGTCCGTCATCTGCCATGCAGTACTAGGTTGTCAGCTTCCCTGCAGCTAAACGCACTGGAGGGGCACCGGACATTGCCTCCAGACCACGGTTCGGTAAGCTAAAAACATTATTTAGCGACATGATCTACTTGTGTAAATATATTATATATTAAATATTATATATTATATATATGTACGAGATTGCACGAGGAATTACTACAATTCAATGTTCATATTCTTATGTCCTATTGTTATGCACCAGTACATTAAAGGCACCTCCCTGCCAGTTCTTGCAGCCTCAAGGCCCAAAGGGGCCTTAGCTACACCGGTCTGCAAGAGGTGCGGGGATTGCTCCAAGTGTAACTTGCCCAAAATGAGTGGATTTGGCAGTGAACAAATATCAATGCTCAGCGTCGGATATGGGGTACTCCATGCATCATGCATTGATGATCTAAATACTGCCCTGCATGTGCCCTGCATTGATAGGCTCTCTGAGTGTGCCCGACCCTTCAGCTGCAGACTTCTACAAGCCTTGGTGCCGCATGGTGCCAAGCGTCCACATGTTTCAACTCTGGAAGAACAATGATAGAAGCAGAATGAAACGGCCTGGGTCTGCTACCAACTGATGGCTATTTCTGAGGACCGTTGGAAAGCAAAATGCTGAGCCAAAATTTCACAGCAAACTTTCTTTTGCAGAGTGTGGTAGCATCTGATGGTCTTTGAGAAGGTTGTTGTTAGCCACACATGCAAGCTAAAGGTGCACACTCGTTGCTGGGATCCCATTGGTTTCATGCGCACACACGTCGCCTTATCCCAGTCGACCATCACCAAGCAACCCTGACCACCCACAACCTGTGTTGACCTATTTTTCCTTCCTTCCTATGCAACTGTGCACGGCATGCTGATGCTGGAAGCAAACCGCAACGAAAAGCCCAGCCTGCTTTGCAGGCTGGCTCAGTTGGCCCAACATTGTGGGTCGGATGTGTTCGACGCCAGCCCCATCACTTTGGCAGCATGAGCTGCTTGGGTTCTGTTTGGGAATGCGTAGCTATGGAAACTGAATGAAACAAGGATTGAGGAAGCATGATCTGGCCATGCCTCGAAGCTGAAAGCACGTGCCAACACGTATTGTGATGACAAACTTCATCTATGCAACTTTCAACTGGCAACTGTCAATGTCACGGGGCTCCCACTCTTCACTGAGCACTAACCCCAAGAATTGCATTGGACATCTGCTTGTGCAAAGTCTTGACGTTCCCAGCCAAATCTGCATCAACCTCACAGGGTCACGGTCAAAGTATGTCAAAGTGATCAGTGGATGGAGGAAAAGGCAAAATAGCTAGCTTGTCCGTTAGTTCTTTCCTTCATTCTTTTCTTTAGTTGTTTGGCAACGTTGTCGCCATCATTCCATGATCTTCCACGCCCTCCACCCTGGTTACCCTGGTTTCCCCTTGCGCCTTGCGCCTCTGGGGTGTTGCAGCTGGTGGCTTTACGAAGGCTTTGATCTTTCGGCTCAGCTTCTTCAATTGGAAGGTCTCCGGTGCTGTCCTCTCCCTCCGTGCTCCACGACCTGAGGTCCAATGATTCCCATGTCACATATCGCGGCTATCAAACGCGGCGGAATCCACTGAGGTGTTGTCGGATGGCTGGATCACTTGCCGATTTGTTCATCTTCTGCATTTGGCACATAAAGACCTACCAGAACACTGTTCTTGGAAAGAAAACCCATCTTCCAACTGCTTTGTTCATATATGTGTTCACGCTGTTGAGGCAACCAGTTCAATGATTTCGCCCAAGCCTTGTGTCCCTGTTTGGAGTAGCGCTTTTCCTTGAGTTCATCCATATCCACAAGCTCCAGCTCAAACTTGGCCTGCCTTCACAACTGCAACCATTCAACCCTCGTGAAGGTAGCAAATGATCCAACTGCATGAATCGCTAACAAAGACACCGTCGATTGTTTTCAAGCTTCTTCCGCGCTTGCGTCTCCCAATCATCACCTCATCTTCCGTATTCCAACAAACACAACTTGGCAGAAATTGATCAAAACTCCAACAAAAGGTATTAGGGTGACACCATGATTCAAGGTTGTGAGAGGGAACTACTTGCAGCCAGTTCACTCAGAGACAAAAGATGAGCTACACGAGCCGTCTCCAAATCTCGAAGGTACTGCTTGAAAACATCGTGATCATGATCCTCTCTGCAGCCAAACAAAGATGGGTAAAAATGGCGGAAGTCTGCCATGGGTTAGAACATCGTCAAAACCAGGATGGTCACACCACTTTGGCTGCACAAGGGGCATGTAGGGGCACTCGTGTGACACATCATGCAATGCCAACGACTGCTACTAGTACAACTGTGGTTTTCTGATTTTTTCAATCCGCCTTTGTGCCTTTAGTGGCCCAGTGCTATCCAAGTTCAACCAAGTTCATCAAATTCACATCAGTTCTTTCCGTAATAATGCAATCACTGAAACGTGTAGATGTCTCCGTTTCACTTTCACGAAGTACCTCACCAAATGCCACATGCATACAAAATTGAAGCGACACACTGGCCCCCAGCATCAAATGTGGTTCAAAAACGTGACAATGCCGAATACAAAAACCAAACCCAACGGGGACCTTAAAAACTCGGACCGCCGCACTCCATGAAAAATCGAAACGTCGAAGAGAACTTGAAACTGTCTAAAGAGTGTGTTTTCTTCCATTTGACATGAACTTGCATGTCGCATCCTCTCCGCGCTTGTGCCGAGACGGCGTCTCCTTAGATGGATAAGCAATATTCAATAAGCATCAAAAAAATCGTCCAAGTTGCAGATCAGGTCATGTGTGTTGCAGCCATGGCTCCATGCCACGCTCAGCCATAGGAGTCATAGGAGTCATAGGAGTCTCTGGCACTGGCTCTGGTGTGAAGAGAGCTGGTGCTGCTGCAAATGGCCCTCCTGCTCTTCGCCGTTGATGCCACATATTTGAAAAAAACACCAGTTCTGCTGGAGAAAATGGGATCTAACAAATGATTGTGTGTATGACCCATCAATGACAAGAGCTTTCATTTGCGTTTGTCTTTGTTCTCTTCTCATTCTCTTCGCATAGAAGCTAGCAACCCTCTACAGTGCTTGCAGCAAACGAACTTGTCCTGTCCGTGCCAAAGGCGTCGTCACAACGATAGGAGACACAGGCTTTCTCCTCAGGTCGCAAAAAGATGCAAAGAGAACTTTGTCCAGTCCAAGATGCTGTCTTTTAATCATTCCTTGTCAACGTTCGAACAGCACCAAGTCTCGGGATCTTGGCGGATGAACAGCGCTTGCGCTGACTCGGAGCAGTGCGTCCCAAAGCTTTACGCACCAAGGATGGCAAAGGATGGTCCTTGATTTGCAACCCCTCGCATGTACTGCCAATCAAAATACAGCACTTTGCGAACACGACTTAAATGATGTTACATGTGCTGATGGAGCCCTTTGCTCAAGCCCATGCCCCGTTGCACCCGCCCAAAAAGCTGAGTGAAATGAAATTGTGCCAACAGCTAAGGCTAGTAAGTGGTAATCTTCTGTGTCTTCCTATATCTCCTCATTTGTTTTAATATGTTTTAATTATATAGTGGCCAAAGCAATCAGGAAACCCATCATGTCTTAATATACTCTCCACCATTCGCAGAAGCATCCAAGCATGGCAATTGCTGTGTCAGATTTTTTCCAAGGTAAAATCCCAGGCACTGCTGGCATGCTGGAGATTGTCAGGCGTGCCGCTTCCTGGTGAACAAAATCCAGCAAAGATTGGCTTTTCAGATTTTCAGCGATTCGATTCATTCTCAAGTTGGGATGCTAGAAAATCATGTTTAAAAGCCAGGAAGGTGGAACTTACTTTTACCTTGCTTTCTTAGCATTGACTCTTCGTACCTCTTCTCATTTCCTTGTCACTTATGCGTTCTGGTTCTCGTGGTGCCTTCAACTCCTCGGACATTTCTTCTGGTGGCGGCTGCCCGTCGGCTTCAAAACAATCCAATGCAGTCGCCTGAAGGCAGGATCAATTGTGTTGGGTTGGCACTGGTTGAGCATGACAATGTTTCAATGTCTGACTTCTTCTGCATCTATGGCTGTGGATTCTTGGCCATCTCAAAAAGCAAACAACTCTTGTCAGGAAGGATGAATGCCGTAAAGCATTCAGAAGCACCAAGCAACCAAAACAAATCGGTGACTGGTAAGGTTGCAGCCTCTGCGACAACCGCGCAGCAATGTAAAGCACGTGCTTCTTGACTCAAAGCCTCTCCATGTTGCAACGCAAAATGTTCCAGGTTCGGGGCTTCAACAGTGGACAGTGAAATGTGGGCTTCAAGGATGACCAAAGCACATCAACGAATCTACGATATAGGCAAACATCACGCTCTGAGTCTCAGCATCTCTCTGGTCATATCATACCCGGTCTCATTTCATTAATGTCAGTGATTTGTCACCTGCACTGCCAAGTCGTCTGGCGGGCAACGCCCAGCCCATTCCAAGAGCTGCATCAAGCTTTCCTGTGCTTCCTTGCCACCACGTAGTGGCGTGCGACAGCAATCAGAAGATGTGCCATGGTCGTAGTGATTCTGTGCCACACAAGAATTCAACATCACTTAGATAGTATACATTGAAATTGATAATCCTTGATATACAACATGCAGTTGAACAGCACTTGGTGGAACGTAGCGGAGATTTCCACCGTCTCTCTCGCCGATTCTGGTCACCCCTTGCAATTCGGTGGCTGCGATGCACGGCTGTCCTTGATCACCTTCATTGCCTCCCTATTCCGGAAGCCCTCGGACAGGTAGGCGGCAAAGTTCAAGCGCACCTTGCAAGCTTCCTCGGTACTTGCTGCAATTCCCATGGCAGCCAAAACTTGCAGTATCAAGAGTGAAAAGGGATAGCATCATGATTTAGTTGACTAAAGTTGACCAAATGAGTTCAAGCGTTGATTAAGTTGACCAAAGTTGAACTCATTGTCAACCTGGCCAAAGCCCTGAAAATTAAGGAGCTGAGTTCGCGGCCAAAGCCAAGGTAGGATGTCCTTGTGCGAACCCATGCGCGATCAACAAAGCACGCTCCATCATCCTGCCATTTCAACAGCTGTTGGTAGAAGCTCAAAAAGATTTCATGGGGCTTCCAATTGTCCACATCTCCTGATAGCGCGAGGTGCGAGGCCCTTTGCACACAAACGGCGTGCCATATTGGTGTACTGGACGACCGTCTCAAGGCCCTCCTGCAAAGAGATCGATGTGTGTTTTTTGAAAAGGACCGATGATAGGGAAACTCAGCAGAAGGATGCAGCGTATAAAATCATGTTAGACGTGTCAGACTGTCAGACATGTTTCCCTATCTCGACTCAACACTTCCCAAATTGTCCCGCGCGTCTTCGCTGGCAACACTCAAGAATGCCAAGGTCTTCTTTGACCTAGGGCTAGGGGCACGCCAGAACATTCTACTTGCAAGATGCATCTGCTGTCTGCCAACTGTCAACACTTGCAAGTGACCCCGTCATTGCGCAGTGAATTGACCTACCTCATTAACCCAAGAGCTTTCTAAAATATTATTGCTCCTGTATGTTATCTTACATGGTGATTCGACCAATGTTCCACCTAAGTACTCCATCCAGAGTGGTTTAGCTGAAAAGCCCGCTTTCATGCCACTGACTTGATCCACTGAAGTCTATATTAACGAAGCCCACAGAAGACTTTGACTATGGGTGGCGGTATTCCCAAAATGCGACTCAACCAGCAAACCTGTGCCCCCACTTTGCTGAGGCTGTGGCATCAGTGTCTCCTCAACTGCTGCCTCACACAAAGGGCATAAATGGACCCAACAATGTCAATGGATACATCTCAAAACTGCGCTCCTCATCTGGCTTCACATGCTCCATGTCCAGCCCATCCGGAGAAGCTCTGGGTGGTGAGCCCCATGCTTCCACAGGTCTCCGTTCCTCGCCGTCCCGAGCAGATTTTGGTGCGCTCTCGTTCCCTTCAAAGTCTTCGAAGTCCGTGCCGTAGCTTCCACAGCTGTAATGATCATCTTTGTCAATTTTGTCATCTGTATCATCCGCGTCGATTTCTCTTTTAATCCGATCTTTGTCAGGCTCAAGCCATGACAAAGACTTGGCCCATTGCAAAATTTCACCTGCCAACAATGCAGCTCGCTGGACATCTTGGTTGGTGTAGGTGTTTGTTGGGAGCCCCTGGGCATGCAGGCGACTGAGAGTGCCTTCGAGCCACTGAATATCAGACACGTCTCCAGGCAAGTCCTGCTTGGCATACTTGACACCAGCGTGCTTCAAACGCTGATACAAGATGGAAAACTGCTGACCCACTAGATCTTCCTGGGTCAAGCCACGCGTTCGCAGCATGGCGGATTTCAAGGCCATGTCCACCACTTGTGAGGCCAAGCTCACAGCATGCGAAGGAAATGGTCCTCCTTCAGAGTCAGAAGCCATCTTTGACATGGCCTTGAGGTCAATCTCCGCTTGTGACAAGCAGGCTGCCGCCTGCTGCAAGTTTGGCCTGCGGCGATTTGATCTCTCAAATCTGAGAAATGCCACCCCGAAACATTTGAAAAAATGCGCCTGGGAGCTGCCCTCTGCTGAAGACTTCGTAGATGCAAGCTCTGGACCCCTGACACTCTCGGGGCCATTCCTGACAATTCATACAGATTCTGGTTCCAAAGTAGTGAGGTGCCCTTACACAAAACAGCCACAAATGCTTTGGGCAAATACTGCTAAACTAAACTTTAACTAAAATCAACCCCTCTGTTCGATGTCATTGTCTCGCGCTTGAAGGAAACGAGAAAGTAGGAAAAAAGATGAAAACAGCACTTCCAAGCGCCTTCATGAGATTTCACTCGCTTGGCCTCGGAGGGCAGAAGCTAAAGGTCCCTGATGGCCCAACTATAAGCATCTATAAGCAACTCCAAAATGTTCAAGAAAAGCATGCAAGGCTCCCGACGCCATGTGACGAGAGTCAGTCAAGGTGAAGTTTAACTATATAAGTTCTAGGGTTGAAATGGGAACTAATTGCATCACCTTTGAGTCCACATCTTAAAGGTTGTGACAAATGATCAAGATCAAGTGTGTCACGCCCTTGTTTTAATGTGTTTTAATTCTGTCTCCTTTGCAATGCCATGTCTTACCATGTCTTCATTTGACATGTCTCCATTCGATTCTGCTGACCAATGCTGAGCCGTGATTTCATCCAGGCATCGGTGTTTGCCACCAGCTCCCAAGTTTTTTTACACAGAATTCATTGGAATGTGCCTGTTCCCGATTTGCTTTCAGTTGCCACATGGAATTCATCGTTTCCACGGAATTGAATGAAATGAACTTCAGAGAAGGGAGGGTGAACGAAAGCTGGGTTTGTCAGTGTCAACATTCTTTGTTTCTTGCAGTGTCGCTGTTTCATCCAGTGTGCGCAGCATCGACATCATCATCATCATCATCATCATCATCATCATCATCATCATCATCATCATCATCATCATCATCTTCATCTTCATCATCTTCAGCAGCATCGTCGTCATCATGAGCAACGGCATCATGATAAACATCATCATCCGTAGCATCGTCATCATCCGCATCCGCATCCGCAGCCGCATCAGCACCAGCACCAGCATCATCAGCATCAGCATCAGCATCAGCATAGCATCAGCATAGCATCAGCATCAGCATCGGCATCGGCATCGGCATCGGCATCATCATCATCATCATCATCATCATCATCATCATCATCATCATCATCATCATCATCATCATCAGCAGCAGCAGCAGCAGCAGCAGCAGCAGCACCAGCAGCAAAAGCATCAGAATCAGCAGCACCAGCATCATCATCATCCTCAGCATCACCCACATCATTCCTCCTGTCTTTCCTGGACCCCCCTAAACACCTGAATCATCAGCCCACTTATGCCTGATATACCAGGCTTTGTTCGAAATCACGGTGTACTACTTCTCTTACGTCTAAAGATTTAAAGAATAGGAAGCTCAAGCTTACAAACCAGCTTTCGTGACACGATGTGACAAGCAAGCTGCAAGCTGCTGCATGCCCTACTTTACATACGCATTTTCGCTACAGGATGCCACGCTTCCTGTTTCCTCCTTTGGGCACTTCTCTGATACCTGAAGCCTGCTTAGCAGGTTCAGAGGCCAAATTGTGCCTTCTATACCTCATACATGACATGCTCCGCATCTCGGCAGCTACCCGAATATGAACTTGCTAGCCAGGCATATGGGGAGTCCCATTGAAATTGATGAAGTCACAGAAACCAGTGGAGTGCGCAGCAGGTCGAGTGACATCTTCATGCCTTTCTGAACACCAATTCGATCACTTTGGCAGCTTAAACTGCTAGGATCGTTGTGCTACATCCGAGACGCAGTGAGACAAAGCTTTGATGTTCTTTGATGTATTGAAGTGCCACTTTGCTTGTGGCCGATCAGCATGGAAGTGGACGGATTTATTTGCACAGCAGGTATGCTATGTACAGTATTTTTTGAGCCGCTTTTATTGCCACTTGTCACAAACAACGGGCACAGCCCGCCTTGCCTAGGCTCCAGAGGTCAAGTTCTTTGCCGAAATCGACGAGAGGTCTGAGCCAAACTCACTGATGTTCCTCTGTCCTTAAGGCCTTCATTGATCCAGCCAGCGATTGGTCCACCTGTGCCCATTCCACTTCAAGCAGCGAAGGTTTTGGAGCATCCGATTGTCAGCCGTTTATCCAATGCGACTGGAACCCCTGCCCAAGCTGATAAACGACACATATGTCAGACTGTGTTAAATATCTTATGATATCATACGCATTCATACGCCACCTCTCCGTTGTCCTTTGATGTCCCTCGCGCCTTCGGCTTGGGGGGCGGGGGGGCGGGAGCCGGCTGGGCCGGTGGCTTTACATAAATCTTCCGGCTCAGCTTCTTCAAGTGGAAGATCTCTGGAGATGTTTTGTCCTTTTTGGCTTCACGACCTCATTTTGATGCTGCGATGAGCTCACAAAATATTGTCACATGCTTGCAAGTGCTTCACGGCAGGTCTGGCTCATCTGGTTTTTGTCCCCAAGGCTTCCGCTGATGTTTGGGTCACTCCAGGACTTGTTCATATTCCGCATTTGATGCATGTACACCTTCAGGGGCATCAAAGAGCATCAAGGGGTGGGAGGTAAAACACATGTAACATGCAATTTGTTGTGAGACGAAGGCCTTGTGCCCCAGTCGGGAGTAGCGCTTCTCTTTGAGCTCATCAACGTTCATCAGCTCGAGCTCAAATTTCGATTGCCTCGGCAGTGTGCCGAGAAGATGAGGCTGATCATGCGTGGAACGGTCACCTTCAGATGTACCCAACCATTTCTGGTGGAATCGCCCGTCGCAAATCTGGCCAAGACACCTGTGAACCTCTTCGAGCTTTCTGCGGGTCTGAAGCTCCCAATCATCACCTGAATCATGTTTTGTTCAAACCAAAAGGTTCCAATGATACCATGCAAATATCCTGGATCCTGTGGCCATCATTGAGTTCGTAGGCTGTTGAATGTTTCTTCTACCTCCTACCTGATTCAGGCTGATTTGATCCGACTATTTGAATACTCTTAAAAATGGCATTTTGCAGCTTGACCACTGAGAGAGAGGAGGTGAGCTACACGAGCCATCTCTCTATCTCGCAGATACTGCTTGAAAACATCACGGTCCTGACCACACTTCAGTCAGGCGTTGAAGCTCACAAGCAGACAAATTCACCAGTTGAATGAGGTGGATTCAATTCAATCCATTTAAAGATATTTAAAGCATTTTAAAGCCATTGCAGGACCACGTCAAAAATCAACACCCATCAGTCCTCGGCCGAGCGTTTGGACCGTGACAGTGAGTCCTCGGTGATGATTGAATTGCAATGGGCGGAGGTGCATTGGAACACCTAAAGTTTAAGCACTATAAATATCAGCTAGTATAAGATATTGTAATGCGATACTGTAAGTATAGAATCTGATCTTCTCTTACAGCATGTCACTAAAGTGAGATCCTCCAATATGGAATAAGATGGTTTCCCTACAAAAAAAGTCAGACCAAATGTGAATCGATTTAGGAAGACGTCACCCGTCGCGCAACCAATTGACCAAATCTGATAATACAATACGATGTATGGCAAAATGGCCCCCAATGCATCGCAGGCGCATCCAAGCGTTTCTTGTTTTTCCCTTGTGGAGGGGTCTCTGGCTTTATTGGATCCGGGTCTGGCAGAGCGACTGCAGGTAGTGGATCTTCTCCTGACAGTGGGACAGCACAAGAACCGATCGGCCGATGGAATATTGTTGGAAGCAATGAGGCGGGTGTGGTATCACAAAATCTTGCCCCCTCTCCCAACCTGCAGGAGCGGCAGGTGGCGTCAATGGCATGTTGGAGACAGTCTTCTTCCTTAGATGGCAAGAATCTTCTGTTACAGGAGGACTATTCAACGTCCTTGACAAAAATTATCATTGTGCGAACAAGTGCTCAAGGGTCAAGGTTCGAGGCAAGGCTTCCCTAAACTTCTTGATAACACATTGGCAACGGCAAAGGTTCAACATTGTTAAACGACCTGCACATGATCGCAATGCTCAGCCGCGTGTCTTAACATCACCCAGCATTGAACGCCTTCTCTGACTCCGGGTGGCGGCGGAGACGCCAAAGGCTTTGCGCACCAAAACCGGCAGAGGATGATCCTCGGTGCTGGAGACTAGCTGACCGCTGGGAAACTCCAAAGCATGACAGGTTGATGGCTACATTTAAGCGAAAGCTACACGCACCCCCACTGCTGAAATTCCAAGAGTCCGGGGCCATCGTAGAAGACATGGCGCGCGCCGTCTCCTGCAAGCTGAAAAGCAAGCCGTTTTGACTCGAGATACTGTATGCGCTTGTGCGCTGTCAGTCATCAGATATCTTGAATGATCCTGAATCTTGGTCCTGCCTTTAAATCCTCAGACATATCTTCCAATGGTGGCTGTCCATCATCTTCAAAAAGATCCAGGGCAGCCGCCTTGCAGTAAAACTGCTCTTGACTTGCTGGGAATTCGGCAAAGAACCTTCTTTAAATATGGCATTCCCAAAGAAACACTGTTTGTTCCACACGGAGGGCGAAGAAAATTGCCAAACCACTCCGCAACTCAGATGCAACTTGCAATGGTTTGATTCCGTTTTCAATGACCACTCAACGACGCCCATCCGAGCACTGTGTCTCGCAGCCTTGCAGGTAAGTTGGGTGGCCATTGAAAACAAAGCCCACCCACACCAGAATGGCCTCTGCCACTACGGCGGAAATGTGCAAAGTGCGAGCTTCTTTACCCAAGGCCTGGCCCAGTGCACTCTTTTGGCCTACGTGTGGGGCAGTTTTTGTATCTTCACAGGTCAACTGGTCCAGCCTGCACAGCCAAGTCTTCTGGAGGGCACTGGAATGCCCACTGCACAAGTCGCATCAAGTTTTCTTGCGCTTCCTGCAGAGCTGGTCAGGTGTTGATAGAGCATTCAATTCCTAGTAAACATGGAGATGTGTAGAAGGCTCCTTCAATTCTTATTGTAAAGGCGGGATCTCCAAAACCGGCCTTGATGATCTTTACTGCTTCTCTATTTCGGCTGCCCTCCGATAGGTATGCGGCAAAGTTCAGGCGCACCTTACAAGCTTCCTTGGCGAACGGCTGGATTGAGCATGAACATTTGAATATGCTTGCTGTGATAGCAGGGAGTGACCCAACCAGTGTGGCAGGGCGAACAAATGAAGAAAGGAATCACGGACTTCCGTTGAGTTTGTGGCCAAAGCCAATGCGGGATGTTCCAGCTCAGCTCGTTCTGTGATCATCAAGGCACGCTCCATCATCCTGCGGAATGTGGTTGATGGGATCGCAAATGGTCGAACAAGAAACCATGAGAAAACAGGACGACTACAGATACTGTACCTCTCCTTATAGCGCGAGGGATCAGGCCCTTTGCACGTAGATTTTGTGCCATGGAGGTGTACTGCACTGCAGTTTCCAGGCTCTCCTGCAACTTGTCTCGCTGGTGGCTATCGGATAAAATTTCAATGGTACCCGTCCCACACCGGTCCAGCACATCATCACTTGCGACATTCAAAGAGGTCCAGGTGAACTCCTTTGACCTAAGCTACCAAATACTATCAAATACTGCTTCTGTCTCCTCTATACAGATTTCAGTGGAACAATTGGCAGCAAAACAGGAAAGTAGTGATGCCGATGTTCTGGTATGCCATGATATGCCGATACTTTGTATTTTCAATCATTATATATGTATGGACTTGGAGTGCAAGCTTTGAAGGAAACCCCTATGACAAGCACTGTCTGTAGTGATGCTGTAGTGACTGTAGTGCTGCACAAGAGGCTGTTCTTGCGAATCTTCCTTCGAAGAGGTGGGCATCGAAAAATGGAAGTTGGATCCAATTGACACGGCACGTTTGCTACATCGTGCTAGAGCGTTGCAAATGTCAGGTGATTTCCACGTGAAAACTAAATGGCAACGCCTCTGATCTACTAAATCGGGTGTCAAAAAAGACCATCTCCTTCTTGGCTGGCTTTTCGTCTGCCCCTGTCTCCTGGATATTGCACAAGTGGCGTGCAGTGTACACCAAAGAGTAGCGAGCAAGCCCATACTGTCACATCTGTCACATTTCATCTGCAGCAATCTGCAAGACTCTCTCATTGACACCATTGTGTCTCGCGTGGGCTTTCATCACTGACCATAACTAATTCACTGATGATTACAACTGAATGATAAGACCCTAGCTGCGGCGATGCAAAGCTGCAATTAAAAAGCATCATGAATCATACCTACCTACTTGTACAGTTTCGGCAAAAACACGACATCCATAGCTGGACTCTACTTGCTGCCTGAGGTTGTTCTGTTGCAGCTGCAGGTGTAGTTTCAGCTGTGGCTGCCCCCGTGGCTGATGGTTCTGCTGGGGACCCCGCCTGAGGGCAAGGTTCCGGAGAACAAAACACTAGTCTCTTGAAGCATAGCATGCAAATGCGCAAAATGGGGCACGCACAACGAAACATGCAACGCCACTTGCCTCTGTTGTTGCTGGCTTTTCTTCAGCTGCGGTTGGGGTCTCCTGGAAAAAATCAACAACAAACACAAGTTAGCTAAGATATTAAGACTGAAGATCCTCTCTCGGTTGAATGCCAAAACAACTGTGCTGCATTGACTGCGGCTAACAAACACAAAGTGGGGTCAAATGCTCTTGTATAGTTTATAAAGTTTATATGGCTTCCTGAGGTTGTTCTGTTGCAGCTGCAGGTGTAGTTTCAGCTGTGGCTGCCCCCGTGGCTGATGGTTCTGCTGGGGACCCCGCCTGAGGGCAAGGTTCCGGAGAAAAAAAACACAGGTCTCTTGAAGCATAGCATGCAAATGCGCAAAATGGGGCACGCACAACGAAACATGCAACGGCACTAGCCTCTGTTGTTGCTGGCTTTTCTTCAGCTGCGGTTGGGGTCTCCTGGAAAAAATCAACAACAAACACAAGTTAGCTAAGATATTAAGACTGAAGATCCTCTCTCGGTTGAATGCCAAAACAACTGTGCTGCATTGACTGCGGCTAACAAACACAAAGTGGGGTCAAATGCTCTTGTATAGTTTATAAAGTTTATATGGCTTCCTGAGGTTGTTCTGTTGCAGCTGCAGGTGTAGTTTCAGCTGTGGCTGCCCCCGTGGCTGATGGTTCTGCTGGGGACCCCGCCTGAGGGCAAGGTTCCGGAGAAAAAAAACACAGGTCTCTTGAAGCATAGCATGCAAATGCGCAAATTGGATCACGCACAACGAAACATGCAACGCCACTTGCCTCTGTGGTTGCTGGCTTTTCTTCAGCTGCGGTTGGGGTCTCCTGAAAAAATCAACAACAAAGACAAGTCAATTAAGATATTAAGAGTGAAGATCATCTCTCGGTTGAATGCCAAAACAACTGTGCTGCATTGACTGCGGCTAACAAACACAAAGTGGGGTCAAATGCTTCTACAGCTGCGGCTGCCGCAGTGGTCGAAAGAAACTAATTGATTTCTTCTCCGCACCTTTTTACCCACAACAATGTATGGTCCACAGGTGTTCTCAGCATGTCAAGCCAAGCGAAGAGCAGGACAACAACAATGTGAACTGACTGTAGTAGTAGATGTTGATACGTGTTGATATTGCTTGCAGCTTCATTTCTAGCCTCTGAGAACCAGAGCTAAAACAAGAGGCTCAACTCTATTCTGAATACCAATCCTTTGAAAAACTCAACGGCCGCGGCCGGCCATTGCACAGGTTTTTCACCATGTGCCGGCCAGCGGCCGTGAGGAACACCGCCCAACGCTGTGTTTGTCATGGCTGCTTGGGAGAGGATTCCATCAGCTTTGGAAATTGCATCAAATTCCCAAAGGCAGTTTTCAAGCTGAAGTTAATTTTTGATAATTTTTGAACTGGTTACCAATCTGTTCATGCACATTGTGGAACATCTCTGGTGGAACCCTTCTCTGACATATCTGAGAAGATACGCACTCTGGCCGAGGGGCTGAGTCTGGCGGTTTAAAAAATACGAGAAGAGATACGTACGTTAGTCTCAATGAATCTTGGTGCCACACCAGCATGATGGCCCCTTTTAAATCTTTTAAGTAGTACGCTAGTAAGTATATCACACCATCACACCATTCCCTTTTTTCAATACCATTCGCAAAGTGCAACCAGCAACAATTCACTGACCAAAGACACAAACTCGTCTCTTCCACCGACGCTCATCCTCGAATTGCTACACTGAAAATCTATAAGGAAACTTTTCCACTCCCTGGCAGTGGGACTGACTCAGTGACTGCAAACATATACGGAAATTCCGCGATTCATCTTATCGAAAACATACAATGTAAAATGATAGGCTAGCCTATATGTACAATAATGTAAAGATGGTGTGACATGTGTAACGTTTTGTCCACGGATATGTGCCACTGCCAGCACTTTTCAAGTCAGCATGATCAGCTCATTCGGTCGAGTCCAATCCATCCATCCATCCAATCCTGACGCCTAAGCCTTGATGAATGTGCCATGTCCATGCAAAGGAATGTGATGCCCTTCTGGGAAGTGGATTCTTGCCTTCTCCGTCATGGTGGCCGCGTCCAGAACAATGCAAGACGAGTTGCCACTTACCTGGTCTCGCACAAAACTCATGAGGACACCGGCATCCTCTTGGTCGCTGTAGGGCTCAGCAACAAAGACCGGCTGCCAAGGCAATTCACGGGAAACATCTTGTCCTTCCCACTTGAAGACTTCATGGGTCTCATGATCTTGCTTTGTCAGTCGGAGCATTCCATTGTCATCAATGACACCCCAGCTAAATCGCTGGCGCATGCCGTCCACCTTGGGGTTGATCTTTGGTTCGTCAAAGCAGTTCTCCGGCCACCCACTGCATGTGCACTCTCCGGTCCTCAAGTTCATAGTGAAGCGGCGAACCTCTCCACCACCTCCTCGCCAATCTTCCACATCACCGGAACGTGCCTGGCGCAAGGGAAATCCAACGGGCGGTTCATTGTAGCAAACCACATCTAAGTGCACAAGCTCCTCTCCCTCCTCGAAGGAATTGATCACGTGGAAGAAGAAAAACGGATCTGCCTGGAAGATCCCGGTCTCCTCTCCAGTCTCTCTATTGATGACACGGATGGTGGTTCCACGTTCAGGTTGCCAAGTGTTGTAGTCATTGAGGTTGCCTTCATAAACACCGTTCATGAGCCACTTGGCTTCTGCGTTCATCATGCCATCCCAGTTCAATGGGTAAGGGATCTGAATCATCACAATGTACTTCTCTGTCAAGCCAATGGTATGCACTGGGGAAGGGTACTCTGTTGCGATGCGTCTGATCAAACGTCGCTTCACTGGAGCTCCGACTTCCTTCGAGCAGTCAGGCTCCACAGAGAACACCACATACTCAGGTTTCAAACCCATGTCCTCAGGGCTGATGCGAAGCTGAATCGCACATGTGACCCACTCACCTGTGGTCTTGTCCACGTGGGGCTCAGCATGGAAGATGAGCGGGCCACCCTCCACGAGCTCATCGTCAAAAGGAACCTTTCCAAAGGTATCCATGGTTTCCAAATCAAATTCCAAACATGCTGACCCCACTGACATTGACACACAGCGTGAGTTGGCAATCTGTGAGATGTGGAGATTGCCGTTCTCATTGTTGGGTGGCGAGAAGAGGTACATGAAACGCTCCCAAAAGTTCTGCAAGGATGGCCTAGAGCAAGTCTCTCGAACGGCAATACGCCCAGCCTCTCGATGCATACGGTGGTTCCATGTGTCGAGCCACCTGTTCTGGTACTGGCAGCCTTCCTCGGAAATCTTCAAGCGGTAAAGCATAGCCTGCCCATCGACCCAATCGACAAACTCGTCATTGCCAAATTCAAATTTGGCAGGTCCTGCATGGACCAAAGACCCCCGCAGCCAAGCTGGAAGATGGCCATCCACACGGAGGCCGTCCACCTTGAGCTCTTCATTGGCTGACTGCAACCAGTTTTTGAAGTCAATGCCCACTTGGTAGGTGCCCTGTGGCCCCAAAGAGGGGTCCACACTGGTGACCAAACGATCGGTGACTGCTGCCCTGGCTGTGACAGGCTCAGTGCCACGTCGCTCTGGCTGACAGGCGCGGCGAGCTACACGCGACTTCCGACGCGCACCCCATGCCACCGCCGCGGACACCGCAGCACATGCTGCTCGGTCCACATGGTCTCCGACCGCGGGGGTGGTTTGGTGCGCAAAGGAAGAACCAGAGCCTCTTGGATGTGGGGCTGATGTTGGAGCCTGTGGCAAAGCCACAAAAGCCTCCTGCTTCAAAGCAAAACCAGTCATGGCCATTGTGTGCGGCGGGCACTGACGACGTCGATGGAAGCCCCCGTTGGTGTTGAACGGCTTGGGCCGAAATGTGCAATCAATTGTCTCTTGAAGCGTTGGAACACGACGAATCATGCAACCGCACATGCCTCTGTAGGTGCTAGCTTTTCTGCTTTTGCGGTTGGTGTCTATTGATGGAATGAACAAAGACTAGTGAAAAGTGAAGATCATCTCTCTTGGTTGTATGCCAAAAACTGCAAATGAGGTCAAATGTTCGTTTCTGATCGTTTCTGTTTTCCTGAGGTTGTTCTGTTGCAGCTGCAGGTGTAGTTTCAGCTGTGGCTGCCCCAGTGGCTGATGGTTCTGCTGGGGACCCTGCCTGAGGGCGAGGTTCCGGAGAAAAAAACACTAGTCTCTTGAAGCATAGCATGCAAATGCGCAAATTGATGCAAATTGGATCACGCACAACGAAACATGCAACGGCACTTGCCTCTGTGGTGGCTGGCTTTTCTTCAGCTGCGGTTGGGGTCTCCTGGAAAAATCAACAACAGAGACAAATGAATTAATCAAGATAATAAGAGTGAAGATCATCTTTTTGGTTGTATGCCAAAAACTGCTCTGTGTTGACTGTGTGCAAAAAATGCGAATGAGGTCAAATGTTCGTTTCTGGCTTCCTGAGGTTGTTCTGTTGCAGCTGCAGATGTAGTTTCAGCAGTGGCTGCCCCAGTAGCTGATGGTTCTGCTGGGAGCCCTGCCTGAAGCAAAGTTCAGTGTCAAACGTAATCAAGTATCTCTTGAAGCATAGAATGCACATGCAAAGGATCACACACAACGAAGCACGCAACAGCACTTGCCTCTATGGTTGCTGGCTTTGCTTCAGCTGCGGCTGGGGTCTCCTGATTCTTCAAGAACAAAGAAAGATTAAGATATGACGAGTGAAGATCATTTCTGTCGGTTGTAGGCGAAAAACTGTTCATTCACTGCGGTCAAATGACAGCAAGTGAGGTCACGTGCTGTTATATGCTGTTATATAATTCACATTAATAATATGAGTTCCTGAGGTTGTTCTGGTGCAGCTGCAGGCGTTGTTTCAGCAGTGGCTGCCCCAGTAGCTGATGGTTCTGCCGGGAGCCCTGCCTGAGGGTAAAGTTCAGTGTCAAACGAAATCCATTGTCTCAACATAGCATGCAAATGCGACCGTGGGCAGACAAGAAAAGTATGCAACTGCACTTGCCTCTGTGGTTGCAGGCTTTTCTTCATTTGCAGCTGGGTTCTCCTGAAATCATCATCATCATCATCATCATCATCATCATCATCATCATCATCAACAACAACAACAACAACAACCACAACCACAACCACAACCACAACCACAACGACAACGACAACGACAACGACAACGACAACGACAACAAACAACGACAACCACAACAACGAACAAAACTATCAAATGAAGTGTAAAGAGGCAGTAAAGAGGCAGTAAAGAGGCAGTAGAAAACCGCATACCGTAACTGGAGGCAAAACAATGCAAAAATATGCAAATGCCGTCACATTCCTGAGGTTGTTCCGTTGCAGCTGCAGGTGTAGTTTCAGCTGTGGCTGCCCCAGTGGCTGATGGTTCTGCTGGGAACCCTGCCTGAGGGAAAGGTTCAGACAAAAGAAACCGAATTGTCTCTTAATCCATTTGTAGCATGCAAATGCGCCTGCTGGCAAACAGCTAAGAGTGAAGTGGCACTTGCCTCTGTGTTTGCTGGCTTTTCTTCAGTCGTAGTTGAGCTCTCCTGCAAGAACAAACCAGTACATTGGGAGACACTGCGCTGCACATGGCATAAAATGCACGAGGCCAAATGCCATCACGTTCCTGTGGTTGTTCTGTTGCAGCTGCCGGCTTTGTTTCAGCTGTGGCTGCATTTGCTGCTGGTTCCTGAGGGTAAGCTCCACACACTCGATATGAGTCATTTTCTGCATGCACACATACGCACTTTGCAGACAACGACATATGCAATGCCTCTGTGGTTGCAGGCTTTTCTTCGGTAGCATTTGGTGTCTCCTGCCACAAAGAACAGCAAAAACATCCTCACTCATAGAATGTATTATGTAAGCTCTTGGAGAAACACTGCGATGCGTGACCCTGTGCAAAAGATTGCAAACGAGCTTGAATGCGGTGGTTCCTGAGGCTGTTCTGTTGCAGATGTAGGTGCTGGTTTATCCGTGGCAGTCCCAGTTGTTGGTGCTGGTGACCCTACCTGAGGGCAAGGGCGGCAAGTCCAAACAAAACACACAAGGAACATATATTATTTCTCCACGCACAGAATTGGATGTGCCAATTGGATTTGCCTCGGTGTTTCCGGGCTTATCTTCACTTGTCATCGGGGTCTCCTGTGAGAGCACAGTTTTCATCAGTTTTCAGGTCGCGGGAATTGAGTTGTTTGAAGCTACCCTGCACATGCGCTCGGTTGACCTTTCCCTGAACCAATGCATATCAGAATACCAATTGAACTAAATTCAACCCCAAAGATGCGCACAGATTTTCCAAGGTGGACCCCCTACAGAGCAGGAACACAGTGCCAGTTGCTGCTTGAATTGTGGATCAATGGCCTGCTCATTGCCAGGCTGGGCATCCTCACCGGTTAGGTGCTGATTCGCGATGTGTCATGATGAGACTTCAGACTTGGAATGCCATCGTTTCAGCCCAGGCAGGTCCTCTTCGCTCATGACATCTGGCTTAACTGCGCAGCTTCGAAAGAATAGTCATCTTGAGCCGAGATGTGCTTACAGCCGCACAAAAGAGTGACACCATCAGCCGTGGATAGCGATCACGCGTTGTGCGGACCTGGCAACCCTGCAAAAAGCAGGAACATATATTATTAAAAAAATAATGACAGTCGCTTCATCTGAAGGCTTTTTCCGCGTCGTCATTGGCTTGCTCAGCTGGTTCGAGTCTGAGATGCTTTGTCAGCACTCCGCCCAGGTCAGTGTCAGTACCCACGCATGCCCGGGGTAAGCCTACCCAGCATAACCCACAGCAAAAGAAAACAAATTTACAGGTTCATGTGCCAATCATGAAAAAAACAGACTGCTGGAATCATCAAAATTCTTTCTCAGTAATTCTGCCTAGCGATGTTGGCAGCTATCGTGCGTCGTTCGCCGCTGCCGCGGAAGGGCCACACAAAGTGCTGAACCTCAAAGCCATGCGCAAATACAAGCAAACGAATCGTATATAATCTTAAAATATCTTACATCCTTTGAATCCTTTGAATCGATTAGAAAACTTTGGATTTGTGCCAAGGTGCCCATTGCGGAAAGACATGCAAGTAGCCCTCCTGTAATAGTTAGCAACACAAAACACGTTTGACGACTGCGTTGTTACAAAGTATGCTTGCAGCTGACCAGCCTGCATCTCAACACTGAGTACCTTAGGTGCACTCCATTCATAGCCACACTCTCAACTGACCTGCTTGATGGCTGCCAAGTTAATCTTCCAAGCACCCCAACGCCAGAACACTCCAGTGGACCTTGTGCGGATGCCGAGTCGGTCTTCCAAATGAAGCTGGTGCCACCATCCTGCACTAAGTCACTATGCGACGCCGGAAACAGTCCAAGACCTGATGACATCAGAACCTGCCAGCACTGCTGTGAAACAAATGGGAGACAAAAGGCCTCCGAAGTGCACTCACCTGCGGGCTTCCTGCAAAACAGCACTCGATATTCATGTGGTATGAGTTCCACGTCCAAAAGCTTTGCACGGTAGGTAAATCTCACAAAATTTGGAAGCCGCCTTTGGCCCACTTGCGGTGGAAGCTGCAAATGAAGGAAGGAAGAGAAACCAAACGTTGACCTGAAGCTGCTTAGCTCATCGCATGTGATGGCTCAATGGATCTGTTTCTTGCTTGCTGCATAAACGAAGCGCTAGCGCTGTGACCTGGCATTGTTGTGGAAGTGGACCTGTCAGCTGATAGATCAGGCAGCCCATTCTTGCAAGGATGCAGTAGCTGTAGAGATCTCT
>DF243987.1:0-32044 GCA_000507305.1 Breviolum minutum Mf 1.05b.01 | reverse complement strand
TAAGTGTCGGTCCACACCACACTTGGACCTGCAGGAAAAATCCCTCCTGGCACGCAATTAGGGCAAGCCCGACAAGGTCGCCGTTGATCCAGGCCTGCCACTGCAGACCCGGGAGGCCAGTAAGTAACCATGGAGCCAGGAACTCGCCAAGCGACACCACATTAACTGCCACAGGGAGTACTGTGGGAAAGGAGAATTCCTCCTGTCCCAGGACAACCTCCATGACTCCATGTGGTCGGAGACCAAATGAGCGAAAAGCACGGAAGTCTACGAGCATGTAACATGGGTGGTGGAGCTCCCGATTTCTTGACATTCCCCTTGACGTATCTATTGGAATCAAGCGCCATGGCTCAACCTGCATTGGGTCACCAAGATCTTCAAAGCAAGTTGCAATAGCTGATAGGATGGGCTCCGGACTCGTGTGGATATTAGCCCTGATTTGTACACGAGCGGGAGAGGGTCCTCCAAGTTGAATTGGTGCTCTGTAAATGAAGAGCGGTCCCTCTATGCTGGGCCTAGCTAGACCCATTAAGCTTGTCACATGACCCCATGCAATATCTTCCTCAATGCCATCCCACCGTGTCAGGCCAAGCCTACTGATTGCCTGTAGGAAAGTGTCCAGTTGCATCACGATTTGGTAAGGACCGATGGGCAACAAGGGCGGCCGCAGGTCGCATAGATGGGGAAGGGCTGACGCACCCTGGCCCAAGATACTGAGGTAATGCAAGTCACAATTGATGCGGATCCGGGCAAGTACACTAAAGACCTTGATGCAACAACGCAGCGGCATAGCATGTAAAATTCCTGAGGAGCCCCCCTGACACAAAGATGCCAAGCAGTTTTCCTACTAGGGAAGACAAGTAAACAGTGGTAAGCAAAGGAGTCTTACTTGCAAAGACCGTGGGAGGTAGGAAAGCATATCCAACCGTGCATGAAACCAGAAAAGCGTGCCCCATTGGCTTATCTGTTGCATAAGCGCGCACGCTTGTGTATTCTGTCGATATAACCCGGCAACTTACGCTTTGAAGCTTGTCTGTGGCTGAATTTGGCAACAGGCAACTGTCGGGTAACCTTTCGCCTGCGCAACCCTCGTCCGGTGCCTTGTATATTTTTGGCAAACAGCATAGGGTGAGGGGGGGGAGGACAAGTGGAGGCAACGGCTTGCCAAGCGTCATGTAGACTAGTGATTAAAAAGAGGCTGGAAGTGAGGTCAGAGTGGGGAAAAAGGAGGTGTCTGACGTGTCTTTCAGCGGCAAACAACACCTGGTCATCCACTTCACTTCCAATCCATAGCCCGTCATGTAACCAGATAATAGAGGGGATATCAGTTCGCTTCCTAACCTCCAGCAGAAAAAGTTGCATAAAGATGGCCTCAATGGCTTCTGCAGCAAAAAAGTGACGATTTTTGGCAAGGGCTTCAACTTTTGGTCTCACCTCTCTCCGCACATGGGCTGTGAAGGCATCGCGAGCTGTGTCAAGATCAAAAGCGAAGGCTTCAATCCATGGGGGGACACTGAGATTTTGGTCGGTAACGTGCTTGAGAGCTCGTGCAGCCCCACTGTTGATGATACGTATGGGTAGCATCTTAACTTCATTCAACAGCTTAGAGTCAGCTCCTTGTTCACCTACCCAAGTGGCCTGCAGTCTGTCTCGAAGGAGATGAGTAGGTGGGAGGGTAACCGATCCCGTTAGAGCTCTGATGAGTTCATAGTGGGCACCAGTTAAATCGACCTCTTTATGGGTTCTACCATAGATGAGGAGCCTGTGCTTACGTGGTAATTTCTGCGCACAAGTTTGGGTGGCATAGAGCCTGCCACTGGCATCATTGGCTGGCGTAATGTACTCTACTGTCAGTGATGTAGTAACATTGCGCGTGGCCAAAGCGAGGCTGCGAATAGCAGCCACATGGCTTCCATTGTTCCACCGAAGGCAAGCAGCAAGCTGTGATTGATTACACCCCAAAGTCTCCTGAAGGATCAGCACAACTTTGCCAGCAACATGTGGACCCAAAATCACTGCATTTGCTTCCAACAGTAGGTCGTAGGGCGGGTCAACCGGTAAACTAAAAGGTTCACCGGAGCACCGTGGGTCATGTTGGTTGTTTCGGATCCATGCACTCGCTTGGCCTGCGAGGTAGTCGGAGATGACATTTGTTTCCCGAGGCCGATACTCAGCGAAAACATTGGGAGCAGCCCGGCTTCGGCGACGATGGAAGGTGTTAATGAGTGGAATAAGATCATTCCTTCGGAGGCGACTGCGAAAGTCAAGGTGACACCTTTTGAAGGCTGGAAAAACACCAAGTCTAGATTTTAGCTTTATCAAACATGACGCGTCTTCGTCTCCTGTTGCATGTACATCGGACCACAATTGACAGGGCAGGTCTGCTAAAGGACTTAAGCCTGTCAAACATTTTTCGGGCAGGGGCAGGATTAAACTCTTTCAGGTGCATGCGAAAGGCAGCACACCCAAAGCTGCCATCTTCAAGAAAGTGAAACCTGCCTTCTAAGGCAAGCTCTAGTGACGGTGCATGCGGCCTAATAGCTTGAATACCAAACCGAGAAGCTTCGATTCGACGCAGAGCCAAAGGTCTTAGTTCCACATTGCAAAGAATATGAGACTTGCTTTTGCACGTGCATTCAAGGGTTGCAAAAGCTCCGAGTCTGTGCATGCGACTGCCGTCATTGATTTCACAAATCTGTTGAAAGGTATAAATAGCAGCCAAACAATGGTGTTGCTGCCGCTTGCCCATTTGGCGGAGTGTCTGTAGGTGCTCCTTTTCTGACTAAAACAGTGTTATATCCTCTCCGCATGTTTGCCGAAAGCAGCTATCGCCGTGGGAAAAGGCTGAGTCAGCAGGAGTCCAGGCCAAGCGGCATCAACTGAGGCGCTGAGGCACTTGTGGGGGAAAGCACGATTGTTCATGACCACTCCAGCAAAGTAGCAGGCATGGGGATCAATAACAAATCCAGCAGTTTGGAGAGCTTGGTAGCACATTTCAACCTTCCTATCAGGTAAGATCCTGCCCATCTTCCGCAATAGTGGTATCATCGACATATCCTTGCACTGCCAGCACCCTAGGTATCTGATTTAAGTTGGTGAAGAGAGAGTCCATGGCAAGGCAGAACAGGTACACTGAAAATGAGCGACCCATGTCAACTTTCTGTCGCAGAGTCCTACTGGACAACAACCTTCCTTGCATTTGTGAGTGACTCGACGATGGAAAAGCACAAATTTAGTGTATGCAATCAGCCAAGTTGGCGCTTTTCGAATCCTCAACAATGCTAAAATCCAATACGGATTGACCCTTTCAAAGGCTTTAGACAAATCAGCAAGTAAAACACAGACAGAGTTGTCTCCATCAAGTATCCTCTGGATACACGAGACAGCCTTTTGTGGCTCCTTCAAGTACGATATTACCGTCTGCGACGGATGCATGAGGTGTGCAGTATGACGCATAATACATGCAGCAATACTACCATCAACTTGCCGATTAATAGTGTTAGACATCTCCAGAGGACGAAAGTGGTCAGCTGTAGGACCAGCTTTAACCTTCGGGATCCACACATCTACTTGCATCGGCGAGTGCAGTGCCGCCAATAATGTTATAAAGGTAGCTGATTGATGCATCAACTGTCACACACGACAGCAGCCGCCATGCAGAATACGGGATGCCATCAGGTCTAGGGGCAGAATCTTTGGTATGCAATAATGTAGACAAGAAATCTTTCGGCTCTGGAGGCTTCAGAGCAGGCCAAGAAGGTTGTTTCTCATACACCTTAAGGACAGAAGTCCAACTATTGTTATGATAGCAGGTGTCTGAAATCAAAAATCTCTCGCAGCAAGCATAGCTTCATCGAGGTCAAGGGAGGTAACACACTGCTTTCCTTCTTTGCCATATACCGGTCCAAAGTACGAGTTGACCTTGGAGCAGATATTCCGCACACGTTCCCAAAAGGCAACCATGTTACCAAGACCTCTAACCTGTGCGTTAGCATCATCCAAAGGAACGTAATTCCTTCAATGCAGCAACCAATGACCTCTAACATTTCCTGCACTCGCATGCTTGGAAGAGCATAGCACCCATTAACTTTCCTTAACCAGGTCAATGGCAACTTTGCTAGGAACTAATCCATTGTGCAAGCGCAAATATTTCCTGGCACGACAATAGGACTCAATGTGCGGATTGTGGCGTGGGACAGGCTGCATTCTCCACTAGCTCCAAAAACAGCAAGCAAAGGTAAGATATGAGGTGCAACAAGCCGGAAAGTAGTCAACCTCACAATTGCTTAACCCACATATTTGACATTCGGAAGGGCTAAGACACCCTGCAAACATTCGGTCAACATTAGACGGACCATCAATAGTACCAAAACAGTTGGTACAAACGGCTCTGGTGCCACCTAATCTGCCGTGTTCTCTGTGCAGTAGACGGATAAGCTGTTGAAGTTCTTCGGTGGTATTCACTGGGGTTCCATCCTTACCAGGCATGAAGACGCCCGAAGGAATAACATCATGTTTGGGATGTGCAGGATGATTAATCACGTTCGGTCGAACCTGAAACATAAGGTTTAAGATTTCATGTTCTTGTGCAGAATGCGATGTAAGAGTTTTGACAGTTGGATAGAGCTTTGCAGTGTTCACTAATTACTCTAGCACCAGGCACCTATCTAACACCGACCAACCTCCAACATGTTTATAGGTATGGAGCGATGGATTAACATCAGTACATTCAAATTGAAGAAGGATTTGCTGCCAGATATCAGGGTGGTGCGTGTCTATCCCATTGAAATCTCCTATCAAGAACACTGATTGATTGGTGCGATCCAATCTTCTAGCTTTTGGCCAAGTTTTAGGAAACATGTTTGGACATGACTTTGAGAGTCATCGTTTCGTTTTGGATACATCTCAAGGAGAAGTGTGACACAAAGAAGACAGCAACGCATGTAGATAACATGCTCACTTTGGTGTCTGTGTGTGATAAAAGGGCTTTGAGTGAACTGTGAACTTTGGACGTAAGGTTTCTTGTTTACCAGTCCATTTTCGGACTTGCCGCTGACCGTTGCGTGTTTTAGATCCAGGTAGTTTTCTAAGTAAGCGTGCTAGGTTTTCTAGTTTTTCGCTTCATAAATATCGAGTTGGGCCGGAAATATGGCATTTTCACGATTGGTCAGGAGTGGGGGCAGCACAGGTACATCCCCATTTGTTATGCTCCAGATTCATGCTGACATGACTCTTATGGGCCTTATTAGGGTGGTGGGACCTAGCGGAATGCTGGGAGCACATTCCATGGTGGGTTGTCCCGTCATGCACAAGTTCACCTAGATTTTCCGGTCACAACATCTTTTGCTTATCCTAGGAGATGAGGGAAGCCTCCAGCTTGTTTTATTACCCTCCCTAAAAATGCTAACAAGGAAAGTGTCCTGGACCTTCTTGCTGCTGTCCTGCCACCCCCTAACTTGCAGTTCTTGATACTTATGTGGCTCAACGGAGTCGAGCTCCGCAACAGACTTGTAGGGATGGATAACGGGTTCTACCTCCCCATTGAAGTCACAGGGAACCATCGATTAGGCAATGAAATTCTCCTTGCTCCACACAGGCTCTTGCGTACGCTCCATGAAGCTCCTTCTGCCAATATCCACAGACACCACAGTGAATGCTACTGCTTCCTGCCAGGACGAGCTTTCTTTCTAGGATGCCGGAGCTTGATCGCCTAAGGAGAGAAGAAAGCCTTGGAGAGCATGCTACTCTCCATTGTTGACCGGTGCTGCCTTTTCCGAAGGGACGCGTTATGTTTTAAACCAGTGCTCTCATCTATCAGTGACTTTCAGCCTGTCCTCCAAAGAAATAGATACACGGTGGTGGCGATTCTTAAGTCTGCCTGCCGATATGGTCACTGTCCTTGTAGTCTGCACCTACGCAGGCTTACATTTACAGGAGCAGTATGGATCCGCTCTGACAACAGCATAACATCGGTAATCTATCATCTGGGCCTGACGCAACTATGCGGTGTCCGAGGGGAAGCATGCTGGATTGTCCATAATGGTGAACCAGTAATACAATGTTTTTAGGACAAGGCGATGTTGTTACGGTTTGGCAAAAAGATGATCATGAACTGGCTGGGCCGACAGTGACCCCTGGGATTGCGAGAGCACTCCGGGGACGCTGAGCTGAGTGTAAACATCTTTGACTGTAAGAAAGGTGGCTAGACCATGTCCTTACCAGCACGAGTGGGGTGCAATTTCTAGGTCTTTCCCCTTACCTGCAGTTAACCTTTTTTCACTCATGACACGGCTGTTCACTTTTTGCTCATGCCCTTTTTTTATTTGTGTTTCGCCTTCTGTATTGACATATTAAGTCACTCATCCTGCAAGGCTTGGACCGAAATAATGGACAGGAATTTTGTATTGTTTTGTATTGTTTTGGTGTCCCCGCCTCTTTGTCGCTGTACTCCAGTGGCAAGGATCTCTCTGAAGGTCTGTATGGTCCCTCGCATTTTTGCTCAAAGTTATCATCACACCCCCTTGATGTTTTCTGGTTTGGGTGAGAAAGTCGTTTCCATTACTCTGGTTCTGCCTGGAGCTGAGGCTGGGGGCTGTTGCCCTTACCTCCTGCTCTCTGACATATCGTCATTTGCCCTCTCGATAAGAAAGGAATAATTTGGATGGACAGGTCATTAGTCATTTGGGAAGAAAATCGTCAGTAGTGAGGCCACAGAAGAGGAAATACTTCATATCCGGACTGGGACCTGGATCAAGTTGAGGCGATTGCATTGCTAAGAGCTTTTGATCCAGGTGCGTGGGTCCGCATTGCCTTTGACGTGAAAACAGCTGCCTCAAATCTAAGAGGTGAACCTTTACGGTGCTTGAGTCGGGCCAAACTCCTCAACTCATGTTTGCTAGAACTTTCTCCGACTTCAATAATTACTTGATTTCCACTGCTATGGAACATGTTAGTGATTTCCTGCGGGGCAAGTTTGCTATTGATGTGCCACCTGACTATCTTTCTGTTCACCTTCCGCACGGCATTCCCCTCCCTGGACACTACTCGCTGTTGGAGCTGATCTTCCTTTGTGACATTGTTGACGGAGACCTAATGGCCTTTCGGGAGCAACGAACTTTGCTACTGCTACGGGTATGTACCACTGTCCCGGTTTCGGTGCTCACATCTAACGGTGCCAGCTGCCTATGCTAAAAGGGTATTGAGGAAGTCTTTATTTTTGGTTCCTGTTTTTGCAGTAGCAAGCTGCAACACGTAATGAGACAAGGCAAAACAGAAGCTGGTCCTTACGCGTGGGAGGTGCATTGCTCTCGTATGGTATGCAATCATGACCTGTCCCAATTAATTGGTTGTGGCAAGACTTGATGACTTCATGGTTCGAAGAGGAGATTTGTTAGGCCTTTACAACCTTTGTTGATTTTACAGTCAAGTTGTTGTCAACCCAGCTGCATGTTCGGCTGTCTACATTGGCTCAAGCCTTGCAACTTAGGTTGTCCTTCGTATTATTTAGTGGGCTGGTCGCTGTTGACCTTTTTTCTGGTTGTCCCCTTCTGCGATCATAGTATTGTCGCCATTTTCCGGGCCTGGCTGCTGTTAGCCTTAGCCCGGGAAGACTTTTTCTTGTGTTAAAATTCGACGGGCCTGGCCGCTGTTGGCCTTAGCCCTTGTCATGGATCCTGAACGTGATGGATACATCAGCTTAGAAGAGGAATCCACTATCTCCCCACAGCAAGGTGCTGACAGTCCCAAAGAAGAAGAGCCTCATCGGCCAAGGCCTGCTGAAGATGATGCTGCGCTATCTGATGGTAGCACTGCAGAACTGGTGGAAGCCGGGGTACCTGAGGAACCCTGTTTTTATGGACATGGACCTGCGTGGAATAACCGACACTGGCGTGGCTGGAAACCTCGAGAATGCCTCCTAAAGGCAGTGTATCAGCTGAAAAGCAGCAATCCAATAGCTCTCCGCCTCATGCCCAAGTGACAGGTCAACCACAACCTCCTCCTCGAGGAATAGACCATGAAGAGTTTTGCAAAGACCTGAATGGAATGCCACTTCCATGCGATGATGCAGAAAGAGCAAATTTTGACCTACAGGATGTATTCATCTTAGCGGACCCAGCAGCCAGCTTTGACCGATCTGGTGGCCACAGTTATGACCGCAAATCTAGCAATCCGCATGCAGGTTTCCCAGTGTGGAAGAAGATTTTTTCATATATCCTCCGAGATTGTGGGTATCTTGTGGATTATGATACGGTTTATGTGTTGGTCGACACTCGGGACTTGGCTGACCATGCTGTGCGTGATCCTGGCCTCCCGCATTGGCAAGCGGCAGTTGCCTGGTGGGAAAGCCGTTTGCAGATGACTGGCCCCATGGGGAGCGCACTGAACTTTGCTTTTTCCGTGCATCTGAGCATACTGGCTTACACAATGTACATCCCACATGGGCTGGTACCTTTGTCCTTGCTGCCCTTGGAGCCGCATTTCCAGGCAAACATTTCTTCCTGTTGGATAGCGATTGCTTACCAGTTAAACTATTTGAAGCTTTTGATCTATGGCAGGAAGCCTACCTTACCCGCTTTCCACTGGGTGCTGAGGAGTCCCGGAAACAGCCACATCCCTTGCTCCAATACCAACGGTTTCAACATGACTGTTATGTCAAGGATACCCGCGAAGGTACATCCCATCAGAAGATGGGGCAAGGAGTAGTGTTAGTAACGGAACCCCATGCTGAGTTAAATGCCGGTTTTGTTGGCCTCTTCGCCTCCAAGCATCCTGCAATTTTCAATTGGCCTCAGTGGAATGCCGAGACGAAACATATGAACGAACGAGAGTTTGAAGAACGCTGCTCACTCATTGCGGGCATTCTCACAAGTGCATACTGGACACTTGTCAGTCAATACTTATGCCGCAGGCTGTCCCCTCATGAACTCTCTCCAGAAGCCAGCAAGGCGTGGATCCAGACGGGACTTGCACTCTCCCCACTGTTCGGTACAGTAGCACAGCATCCAATCGATGTGATTATTGCATGGGCTCTCATTGGTGAGTGGTCCAGTAGGGTACTCTTCCCTCCTCCTGAGGGGCAGTGGCCAAGGCACGGACACCCGCAATGCATTGGAGAATTCTACGTACAAAGGGCACCCAGTCTGACAGCATGGGCCAGGGCTTGCTTTGAACAAGGAGCCCTTGCGTCCCTCCTATATTTACCAGGAATTGTGCCGGTATTTACCCTATGCGGGGATCGAATGTTCCAAAGTACAGGTATCCACACCAACGTGCAGCGACCAGTTATCCTTCACGCATATGGAGGAGCGAAAGTGCACATGGAGGCTGCCCTTCAGACACTGCGACTGCAAGGGTGGATACCTATGGCTTCTGCGCTGGTGGGAACAGACACGAGACCACCATTGTGGGTGACAAATGATTTACGGGTCACAGCGGGCACATCGATCGATCTCACATTACGACCACACCCGCTGACCCAAAAAGAAGACTTGTTGCTTTTATCGCTGTGGCGAAGGCACTGGCATGTTCCCAAGGGATGTGCACTTGGTACCTGGCTCAAGGGTACAAACAAGGAGCTTGGACCTGACAATGATGAAAGCCCACACAAGTTAGCCAGTCCTCTACCCTGCCACGGCTAATAACGTGCGAAGCACAGTGGGACAGCAAACTCCCACCTTCCATACCAACTGACAGATGTGTTGATACGGAACTACGGTTACTCATTGCAGCCTTTGAGATTGAAAACATGGACTTGGGGGTGTTAGTATCAGTCCTCTTAGCAGGTGTCATTCCGGACAACTTCCCGATTGAGATTTGGCATGGGGTGGTTTGGATCACCTTGGCAAGCAGTGCTTCATATATTCTCAGGGATGAGGCGGAATGGAAGATTGCCTACACGCTGCTTGCTGATGTTCGCACCACCAGGGTAGTGGTTACCAACTGTCAAGGGGATACAGTATATGAAAGGCAAACAGGAGTGCTTAGCAGAAAGATTATCTACCCGCCAAAGGTGGTTCTCAGTGATCCTAAACGAACAAATTGGCCGTCTAGGAGATGTACGCTCGATGCTACAGGGCTTGGAGGGAGTGACCTCCCATCCCAAGTCAAAGCAGACATCACAGTGAGAACCGACAAACACAAACAGAACATATACGGCCCTTCTATGACAACGGTAGAGACAGTAGCCAAGTGCCACATTTGGGGCAGAACCGTCTCCACAACGTTGGGGATCTCCAAGGCGGCCCACGAGTTCCTAGTATTACACTACTTCGCTACTGACAGCATTATCTACTGGAACTCATTTATCCATGAAGTCATGCCACTAGTACCACTTCCCGCACCGGCAGTGCGAAGAGCTGAAGTGGTGGAGCTATTGCGGAGGATCCATGTTGCACCCTCCCACCGACGAATGCCCCACCACACCTGGAAAGATGCTCTCTCCCTTGTCATGGACCTGTTGCTCGGATTTGGAAAACGCCGATACTTCAACATGGCCAGGGTGTGGCAAAGGGCAACAAGGGTGAACATAAAGGGGTTCTCGGCAGGTAGCTATGTGGGCCTGGCCTTGGTACATGTCCTTCGGGAAATCAAGAGTCCTGGGCGCAATTGCTTGTCCGCCTTCTTCCTCAAGGTGCCCGATGATCGGCATACTGTCCACCTCATCCATTACGTACCAGACAAATTGTGTAGATGGAACCCTGGCCAGCCTTTCCTGGACACACTTAGGTGCAAATATACCATGGCACTTTGACCTACACCAACATCATTTTGGAAAGGATGAGCATAATTATTCCCATTGGCTGAGCCTGCAACTGGAAGGAGGAATTTTCTCTTTGCCCCACCTCATGATGAGGTACGATGATGCAGCGCTGTCACAGCGAAGGGATGCAGCTCCGCTACGACTCATCTCATGGTTAACATTTAGTCTGCCGTATTGGTTGCAAGATTTTGTGGAAGCATTGATGGCGCACTATGGCAACCGGGACCCTGAAGCTACCGACAAACTTCATGCATACCTCACTACGCACTGCCCTAAGTGCCCTAGCTTAGAGCTCCCAGATGCCATCAGGGATCATATCGTAACCCAAATTCGTGATTGGAATCATGAGTGGCAGCCAAAGAGCCTCCTTGATTTGTTCGAAGGCTTTCTTGCACGAATGCCCTTACACCGACTGGCGCATTTCCTTGATATGGTCCTCCCGCAATTGTCCCCGATGCATACTCGCTGGGATGATCCACGGAAGACGCTATTATGCTGCCACTTCTTCCGATTAGCAAGGACAAATGATGTGTTTGCACAGGTGAGGCTACAATTTCTCTTCACTTCAAGGGCCTTCATTTACATGGTGCGCATTAGCTGGGAGCGCCAACCGATGCTTCTCTTTAGTGATATACACCGAGTTGACCCAGTTTCCTTTCGAAGCTTCCATGAAGACAGAACCTTGGGAAAACACAATATCCAAATGGGGCGGCCTTCTGCACTCGGTTCTCCTTCATTTCTCCAATAATGGAAGGGCTTACCAAGCAGTCCTAGTGTCTATGAGTTCCGCCCCCTCTAAGAGTAAAAAGGGAGAGCATGCAATGTGGAAGCATGTCCTCCCAGTGTCAACTGATTTTGCTTGGCTGCCGGAGGATGTCGCAGATGCCTTCTGCTCTCTTGCCCTGCACCAAGATCCAACTCGACCATATGGCTCGTCCCATGAGGTGCAACTGGGCTTCAATGAACACTACCAGGCTTGGCTACACATTGAAGGGCTCTACTATCTCGGAGAAACTCGCAGTGTCGATGAATTTAACATCTTCAGCCAAATGCCCGCAGAGAGGCTCTGCCTTGGATGTGGTGTCCAGTCTGATGAACGGTTCGGCCTCATGCCGCCGCAGGACACAGGAAAACTATTTGCTGCTACGCTACGACTCATGCAACTGGTGCTGACGGACAGGCTCAAGGATGTTACCGATGATGAGGAGCAGATTCGGCAAGCTCTTCACCCGCTTATTCACAATAGAGATGGACATTTCCTTGCTACTCTCTCAGCGTTACTATTGTCTCTGCTTGAAGGCAAGACTGACTGTCCAATTAGTGGAGTTTTCGGAGCTGGCAAAACCCGTGCAGCAGCAGCAATTATAGCAGGGCTGATCACTGTTGATCCGTCCCTGAAGATTATGATCCTGACGAAAGAAAACGTTGCATCTCAGGCCTTTGCGGAGCACCTTGTAGGGCTCTCGTTACCGAGTTGGATTGAGTCCAAAATTGGCAGGCTAGTTGGTTTCATGGCTTTGCATAACCAAACCACAGGCACCACCAAGCTGGATATACCTTCGGCCCACCGCCATGATGTCATTGGTTCAAAGCAGGTCATCATTGGATGTGGAGGGGGATTCCGTCATGAGTGTGCCAGCAAATACAGCCCGGTCGCCCAATCAATTTCAGAAGTTGATCTGACCCTCCATGATGAGAGTCAACAGTATGGGAACCTCGATGAAACTGCTGCCATTGCCCGTCTACCACGCAATTGCATTGTCATGTGGCTGGGAGACCACAGGCAAACCGTGGGAGGACTCCGTAAATCAACAGCAGCAAGGCGTTTCCGACGAAAACTCTTGAAGCGGCCCTTAGCTCTAAGAGGCAACTCTGACAAGGTTCAACCAAACACTCTATATCAGATTGTTGGAAGATACCTTACGGGCACCCCTCACTCTCCTGCATATCCAGTGGCCCAATTAATGGCTCCTGACCTACTCCTCCCGCAAAATGCCCAAGAACACTTGGAGAACCTCGTGAAGGAGTTACTTGGAACCTATGATTCTTGGCTGTATGGTATTGTTCCCCGCACAGCGCTTGCAATCCTCTGGTTGGCCACACATCGGCAAGATGTGGAGCCCATGGTTGCCCAAGGGCTGATAGCGGCAGCAGGCTTGCGAGGTAAACAAAATTGGGCCCTCATTCTATCCAGCAGCGCAAGAGTCTCAGAAGTCACCTATGAAACTGTGGTTGCTGTTAGATATCCAGAGCTCGATGCTGACACCCCCACACGAGTGGCGTTCGGAAACTATCTGGCTGATCGGCAAGCTAGAATTGGTGGTTATCTGCCTGTCTTCTGGCGGTCGCCTCACAGTGTTATCCACGCTACAGGCGACATTGGTCAAATGATAAGCTGGATTTCAGAGCAAGTGGAGTTGGAAGCAGGAGAAAACGGATGCTTGGCTGTCCTTCACAACAGAAATGATATGTCGGGCGCGCTCAACAGCTCGGTCTGGGTTGCTAACTCTGAAGGTAGAGTAATTTCCAGAGGAGTTACATCGTGTGCAGGAATGACGGCGCAACATGTGCTCCTTGCACAAACTAAAATTGGGTTTCTGACCGGGGGACGAGGATATAGCTTTCAGGAACTCTCTCCTGAAGATAAGCAATCTCAACGGGAGGAGGCATTCGCTAGAGCTACAGTGGCCCTGACCAGAGCCCAACGCTTTTGCTTCATTATGTGTCCTCTTGACATGAAAGGAATCATCGGGGCAGCCACGGTAGTGGGCTGCCTACAGCATGGGGTCGGAATTTGTGATGAGCGTTCCACCGGCAGCTCTTTGCTTGTGGAACTGAAAGCTGGAAGTCTTGCTCAATCAAGAGATGATTCGAACTTTCTGGAGGCTTTCCGACTTTCTGCAACTGTTAAAACAGGCGAGTTTCCTCCAGCTGCGTTAGTGGAATTGTATCATGAACCAGAAGCAAGTGCTGCCCGGCTCAGACGCCTTCACTTGGTCATCGTTGACTGAAAACTGCAACCAGAACGGAGAAGCATTTCTATCAGCAGATTACAGGGCTACGTAATGAGAGGGGAGGCAGTGTTTCACCAATCCCGCATTGCAATCAGGAAGAATGGAGATGCCGCTATGTCTTTGGCTACAGTCTGGACGACTCTGACAAACCTGTCTACTTGATATGGCCAGAAAGGACTAGAAACAACGGTCTCTGGCTCCTCGAGGTGGCCAGGAATCAGTACCACAACCTTTGTCAAACTGCAAGTATCCGCAATCTAGGCTTGGAGCACTTCTACGCTGCCTTTGGACTAGGGTGCTCTCGGGACCTTCGGACTTCCTCCGCCCGAGCCTTTGGCATTAGTGTAAATGACATCAGTGAAGATTGTTCTGTCCCAAGTGGTCTTGCGAAGGGACTAAGACCACTGACACATGGCACTCCTCGCGAAACTCACATTCAGAAAAAGGCCAAGATTGACCCGCAAGCAATCGAAGCGCAACCATTACAGGAGGTAAAAGAAGAAAGCAGTCCGAACTGCTCTGACTCTGAGGACTCGTCTAGCTCACAATCATCCAGCACAACTGAAGCTGAAGAAAGTGATTTGGAAAGTCTTGAAGAGCACTATTACTCTGACCTTCGTCGGTATACGGCCACCCTGGAGAGGGATTTTTCTGAGCATTTAAATAGCCAACAGTTGAACAACCAAGAGTGGAATTTTCATGGTGGCCGCGAAGGCATCCAAAGGTTTCTCACGCTCCCTACCACCTGGCCTCTGGCGAGACTTATGTTCCCTATTAGGGACTTAAGAAGGCAGATGGAGACGCTTCTACAGACTTATTGTTTTGAGATAGAAGTCACTTGTGCGCAAGCGAGAGAGCAGGATGCATTTGTGAGACGAATGGCACTTCATCTTGTGCAGTACCTAGCAGTATTTCTAGCTGAGACCATCACAGGACTTTTGCAAAGAGTTCTCACGCAGTCGGCGCGAGGCTTGGTGGATGAAACGAATGCAGCGCTGCTCACACAAAAGTTTTGGGTCCAGGCCATCTACACAGAGTTGTTATGTGCCTCCAGCCGGCACAGGGCAGTGAGAGAACAGGAAAAGCAGAGACCGTCCACTGGCTTAGTGAAGGTTGTTTGTCTCCCGTTTGATGGGGCCGCCGCACAGAAACATGGCCGAAGAAAACCCACAGATGCAAGGTTTGAAACCATGCTTGGCCGTAGCAGTTGGGTTGATTCTTTGTTTGTATGGTTTCCAGCAGCTTGGATGCCCCTGGTAGTGGATGCTATAAGGGAAAAAAGCTTTGCATACAACCAGGTTGTCAGTCAGCTCACCGCTGTTGCCTTTACTGACCAAACACAGACTGTGCTGCCGGAGGGCTCGGATCTCACCTACAAGGTCAAACGATGGCAGGCTGATGCAAGGGGATGCTGCCCGGTGCTACAGTCACGCATCAATGTTGACTGGCTCACGTTTGACCCGCAAATGTTTGCCCCACTCTTCCCTAGACTTAAAGAAGGCATTCTTCGGGATGTGTTCATACAGAAAGCGGTTGTAGCCTGGGATAACGCCCCTAGTAATCGAATCATGGTAAGTCTCCTGCTGCCGGGCCCTATGGAAATGGATCAATGGCTAAAGGATGTCAGAGCCAGTCTAAACATGTGGCCTCTGCAGAAGACTGCACATGTAGTGACGAATCAGATGACTACGGAGGTCTTTGTGCGAAGAGAGCGCAGGCGCTTACAAGCGCGCCATATTTGGGAGAGAATTGAACCTGACTGGACCATGATTAGGGATCGAGTATGGACCAAACAAGCTACGGGCCTCCCGTATGATGCGCTCCGTAGACGCCTCTTTCTCCATGACTACACGGAAGAATCCAGGTGGTTGGAGAACTCCTACAAGTGACCGCACTGGCGCTGGATCCAACAGCAGTGGAAGAATTGTCAGGCATGGTTTGCAGGGCAAGCCGTTGCGCGGTCCCCGAGTCAATGGGTCAGTACTCTGTACCTCCATGGGCTTGATCAGCTCGACGCTTTGTCTTGGCAATGGATTAATGAAGATGAGAATCTAGTCGAACAGGTTTGGCATACACAGCAGGGAACCTTCCGGCGCAAACGTCCACCGGACGTGAGAGACGATCCCATGCGTGGCCAATAAAGGTCCGCCTGTATGCTCTAAATTGGCTGCGTGACTATCGTATGATATCGGCAGCTGCTTCAGGATATCCACCGCCTCTTCGCTTTCCTACGACAGTGAAGTGGCAGGTACATAGGGGCCTCCTGTCCTCCCCCTTGCACCACCCTGTCGTTTAGACAGCGCACACGCATCCTGCAAGTGCCCAACGACGGCACTTGCTACTTGGGTACATGGTCGAATGATATGGTGCATATTCTGCCGGTAGTGGCGTGTGTCGGTACAATAGAGTTGTCGTCAGCTGGAGGCCAATAAACAAAGCTTCTTGCGAACATGTGCATGGCTTGACGTTTGATGTGCGAAGTTTAATTCTAAATTTTTCTGAAACAGGTATTGATAAAGAATCTGCTCTTCTTCCTTTGGTATGCGGGGATTTTCTAAACGGAACTCTATGGATTGGTTTTCCCTCGGTCCAATTGGAGTGGTTAATTTGCTCCTTTTCCCCATGGTTTGCTTTGGTCTACTCATTAAGATGACGAGATATTTGAAGGAACTCTAGAGCTCCTGGCAAGGCAGCATTGGCTCAAACCTCCCATAAAATCCAAGCACTCATAAAGAGCCTTTGTTATTTCGGGTGGACTGGGCGCTGTTGCCTTTATCCACTTGCAATCTGGTGCAATTGTTGGTGGCTGGGAACTGTCTCCTTTACCATTGACCCGAGTTTCTTGCAACTAAAGGCCCCAAGCACACAAACTGGCTTTCACTTCTTAGGGTGGCCCACTGCTTGCTCCTATCGCTGGGTTTAAGGATGGACCTCAACGCTGGAGGTGAATACAAGATACTCCCTTTCTCACCTCCCATGGCCTGGCTGTTGTCAGGTGTTCTCGGCAAGTGCACAGGGTGATTCCCACCCCGAGGGGTCAAGATAAGGGCATTCACTTACGTAAGCAGGTGCTGCGGCTCCTGCCTCATGCCACACTCCGTTATATCTCTCTTGTGATTTGGTGCATACATAGGAGAGTGGTCTAGTGGACTGGGCGCTGTTGCCTTTATCCACTAAGGGATACCTAGTGCGATGGTCTTGGGAGAGTGAGGTGCGATTCCATGGGGCTTGCAGACCACCGTTTACCTTACACCTGTTTCAGGTGTGGTCCCTACGCAACACAGCTTGATCCTTGGTGCGGGACCTTACTGTGGCCTGACTGTACATGATCAGAGGAGCTCTTCCAGAACTTCCACCTTAGCGTAACATGTCACAGGCAGACGGGCTGGTCTTGGTATCCACATCTGTTTTGACCGCTTGCTCTGTTTGAGAAGAGTCACCCACGCCTACTCTGGACAGTGGATTGAAGGTATTGCACTCTGGTGGATGTTGTGCATCCTCAGTCGGGAAAGTGTCAAACAGCCTGGTACAAAAAAGGGGAACGGTATTGTAGTTACCTAGCCACCGTTACAGGTTCTTCAACCCTGCCACATTTGATGAAGGCAGGGGTACATATGGACACCAACAAAGCATCGATGCTTCTTGATCCGCTGGTAATTCCGGCTTGCCTCTAAGTTGGCAGGACAGGCTTTCCACATATTGAGGTGACTGGGCAGGCTCCACGCAACTTGGTGCCGTGTCCATTGCAGAAACACTGGGCTTTACCAAGTTGGTGAAGGCAAAGCAATTGGGGAGCTCATTCTCAGGCACATGAGATAGCAAGTTAGCACAGGTGTCCTGCTTGCGTACCTGGGTTGAAACGAGCTTAGCATGTTGGGGGACTTACCTGATCCTTTCTCCTGCTGGCAGACCTCTAGAAACAGAATGGGGATGTCCGAGCACATTTGGAGAGTGTTGGAACCACTGTCAGAGCACCAAAAAGCTTGAAGTGAAACGTACACGAAGAAAGCTCCGATGGCCTCGGGTGGTCAGGGCCAACTCTCTGGAGCTGTCCCGTGAACCTACACGTTAATTCTTGTTGTGGATACCAGCAACAGTGCTTGGACACAGGTAAACTTGGAGATGCCCAAGGTTTCGAGGCACAAATGACCGCCAGCAACATTGTCATTCCCCGGTGAATTGGGACGCCGCTTTGCCTTCAGGCAATCCACATGGGAGTGGCATGTTTCAATGCACAATCAGTTACTAGGAGCAGGGGGGATGACCTGGAACATACTGGTCATACTTCCTTCTCCCACAGTCAGCGCCAACCCGCACGCCTGACTGGTGCTTGTGCACAAGATGCAACTCCAGTGCTCCTCGACAAGGGGCTGCATGCAGAGACAAACCTCTGGCCCTGCTCTGGGCTTGATTGGTTAGCTACAGGCGGTCTGCGTTTTGGAGGACTGAATTGTCTTCTGATACCAGCATGGTGGCTGGCAGAATCTTGCCAATGGCAAGCAATGGCTACCTATCTCGCTATGTTGTCATTTTTCTACAACTTCTTTGATTGGTAAGACCAAAATGCTAGATCCTGAAGAGCTACAGTCCATCCTATTTTATGGGGTAACCGCCATAGGTTCCCTGTGAGGTGGACGACCCTCAAGATCTGTCTAAGATAAGCATCGAACCGTATGTTCTATCTGGTTAATTCCCAGTTTGAGAAGTCGAATGTCCTTGATGTGATTTGACGATGTCCAAACCGGGTGCTTGGGCTCCAATGTTTCTACAGCATGTGGCACACGTTGATAATGATGCACACCATTTCCATTGGTGCCTGAGGTTTCCTCGATTCCTCTGCCGCAGACAGGTTCCATTGTTCCTAGGCTTTTACTACAGTTCACAGGACCTGCTCAGCATTGAGGCGACCTGCCGTGATCAGGTGGCACGTAATGGGAGTATGTTGCCGCTGTGCAGCATGCTCAATGTCGCCAACAGGAAAAGGGTGTCAGAACTCTCTTGTGACTCTTCAGTTTCTTCAGTATCTTCAACTACGCATCGTTCGACAATTGTGGTGGCATCCCACGGGCGCCAGTTGTGATTTCTTTCCGAGAATGCCTGGAATTTGCCTCATTAACCAGTGGTCCCTGAACCTGTGCAGGGCGCTGCTCCGTCCACAGTGCATGTTACCAGCAAGCGACGGCGCAGCACAGGGCAAATCGAAGCCTGCCCCTTCTCGGACAGTGAAGCAAACCTTGTTTCCAGTGGCGTCATTATTTAGTGCCGCCGTACTCTCCAATGGTACACCTTAATATCACATCGCGGTACCTGGTGAAGATGCATAAGTATTGGTCATTTTCCTACAGATGGGACAGCAGCACATGCTTACTCACCCATTGAAGGCATGGTCTCTCGATGAAGGGGTGATGCCAACTGCTTCAACAGGCGTTTCCACCTCATCTGGCGCTGACTACTGCTGGTGGTCACGCGCTTGCTGAGTGACTATCTGATGCTCAAACGATCTCCGGACCCTAAGGTCCGTGGGGTGCCTAGCTCCACCATCGGGCTGCCTGAGGGATCTTTTCTCATTGAATTTGACACTGAGTACAGTTACCCCCCCAGGAAGATGGAACTGAAAGTCAAGCCACTTGGCTCAAGTCGCCATTCTGGTTCAAACAATCACTAGCGAATTTCTCAAGTGGACTGGACGCTGTTGTCTTTATCCATTGGCTTAGAGTGGTATAGCTGTTGTTGGCTGGGAACTGTCTCCCTTACCATCAACCTAATTTTCCTACTGAGAAACCCACGAATGTGTGGGAGCCTACCTGGTTTCTCATCACGTCTCGAGGTAGAAGATTTTGCTTGCACGCTCTCCTGGGGGTCCTACTACCGACCACCCTTGTTCACTCCCAGCTTCACCAGATACATCTGAGGTAGGCGACGTGGTTCGACGGTACCCACCCCAGGGAATGCAAACAAACAGCGAGCATTCAACCATTTCCTCTGTCATGTCCTATGCCCAAAAGGTTTCTGGGTGTGAAGGTCCTTTGGTAACATAGCCTCATCATGGAGCCTGCTAGGACTGCATTGCTGTCTCCACCTACAACCAGAGACGCCGCCAGCCACGCCGTTGATGTTACTGACAGGGGTCACACTGGTCCTGTCAAGAATGGTGATGCTGTTGAGAGACTGGGCATTAGGACCGCCTTGGCAGACAGGAAGGACACGGTCGAGTGTTGTGACTTTCACAGCTAGGGAGATGACCGTGAAATGACCTCTATGCATGGCGTTTTTTTGACGAAGGGGCCTTGAGTAGGGTTTGAATTTCACCGATGTCTACATATACAAGGGTGCTTTGCTACCCGTGGAACTATCACGGAGACACCCTCAAACTGTATTCGGCTCTTCGACCGAAGGGCTGAACACATTACCTTGACATTGGGTCAAACCAACCCGTTCAAGCAACATCTAGACAGATGGAACATTCCTTGTTCGTCTCCAATCAATGTCACAGGTTATAGTATTACATGACTACACGGCTGGGCGCTGTTGCCTTTACCGTGTTATGGTGCAAGATGAGCTGCCTATAAGTTGTGTTTAATGCACTGTCGTGCTAGGCTGAGTGAACAATACAATTGCGATAGCATCCAGGTGGCCATCAATGGTGCCACATCGAGGTGCCAGAGGGCGTGCCATCAGTGCCTACTCAACACCTTGGCCTTCTACGTGTTGTGGAGCCCTCCCATCGTGGTGCACCATTGAGGTTGCCGTCTTGCTAGCCGTCACTGAGGAAGCTGCAATCCATGATGCCCCCGGCGCCTAAGCCATACGTGCACCTGTCAGCGCATAGGAGCAGTGGTATAAGGGAAGCTATTCAACGCACACCCCGGCACTCTTTGCAAAACGCATCGTTCTTGTTAAGAGGTCAGAAGGTGGCCAACTACCACGGTATGGGCAACAGCCCCCAGTCGTGAAAGGGCTGCAACCTGCCCCCATAAGAAGACAAGACATGCGCCTGGACATGGCAGTTTTCGCTTGGTGACATATGATGCACGAACAAGCTGCATACCACTGAAATGCTCACAAGATGCAATGCTTCTGAGGGAGGATAGGAGAGACTCACAATGGCATCAGCCGTGGACCCCAGACTCTTTGACCCTCGTGACAGAGATGTCAGACCAGAAATCACTCCACAGGGTGTGCAACAGACATATTTCCATGGGAGGGTTATTTCTACTGCTGGTTGTCAAAGCCAGCACCACTTACTGTCATTGGCGTCAGGGTTTACTCCCTGCTGCAGGGGAATTAAATGAGCTTCTTCCAGGATCTTCTCTAAGCCATCCGGGCCTTGACCTTGCGTGGCTTCATCAGACATCACGTGGGTGAACCGATCGACTGTTGGGGGTCAACCGACACGGATGTATCGTTGAGGCAATGGGCATGCAACAGACACTCTGTCCATGGTAAAACTTCCCAACGTTACAGTACAGACTGGAAAGCAGCGTATTATGAACTTTTTCATCGTGGTCGGGGTCTTTTACTGAACTACAGTGGAATGAAAGGAGCTTCTTCCAGATTCATTATTGCGTCATCTGGACTATGGAAGCACGAGTTATAACCTGGGGTTATGTGGGACATCTATGAGTGGTATTTGCGACATCATCGCGAAGCAGTACTGAGAGGCATGGGGACTTTTCTGAAAGCGTAGTGTTTCACTTTGCACCCTAGGTGTCCTTTTGGGTTTTGTGTGTTTCGGTTGTGGTTGTTTGGTGTTTTGCTGTCTTGTTTTTTTGTGTTGGTTGGTGACACCTAGGTTTTTGTCTATACTCTCTCATACGGGGGATTGGCAATCGAAACAAAACGTATTGATGACCGTCTGAGCTTCAAGCGCGCACGGCACCGGCAAAAAAAAAAACCGAGATATTCATAAGCTCATCCGCCAGCACAAGACGCATAAGCCGTAACGTGGCTGCAAATAGTTTCCCCCGGTCCTGTGGCGGCATGAGGCCAAACCGTTCGTCCGACTGGACTCCACATCCAAGACAAAGCCTTTCTGCCGGCATTTGGCTGAAAATTTTGAATTCTTCAACGCTACGGGTCTCTCCGAGGTAGTATAACCCTTCAATATGTTACCAAGCCTGATAATGTTCATTAAAGCCAAGTTGCACCTCATGAAAAGAACCATAAGGCCGGGTTTAATCTTGGTGCAGGGCTGAAACACAGAAAGCCTCTGCAACGTCTTCAGGCAACCTAGCGAAATCTGTAGATACTGGCAGCACATGCTTCCACACATGCTCTCCCCTCTTGCTCTTGGAGGGAGCAGAACTCATAGACACCAGTGCGGCTTAATACGGCAGCCACTTTTTCCGGCTAGCAAGAGAGAATGGGTGCTCATGTTCGGCTGCAATTTCTCTTTACCTCCAGGGCTCTCATTTACATGGTACGTATTAGTTGGGAGCGACAGCCCCTGCTTCTCTTCAGTGACATCCACCGAGTTGATCCAGTCCCATTCAAATGTTTCCAAACCTCCACCGAGGGCTCATTTGGGAAGCAAAATGTTCAGAAGAGTCTTCCAGAAGGGCATTCTGTTCTCCTTCATTTCTCCCATAATGGGAAGCATAATAGCGTCTTGCGTGGATTATCCCAGCGTGTGTGCATTGGTGACAGCTGCGGAAGAACCATGTCAAGAAAATGCGCCTGTCCATGCAAGGGCATACGTGTAAGGAAGCCTTCGAACAAATCAAGAAGGCTCCTTGGCTGCCACTCACTAATCTTTGCCACGATGTGGTCTCTCATGGCATCTGTATAGAATTTCAAAGCCAGTGGAAACAGCAACTGGGGAGGCCCCATCTGGAGGACTCAGTTTTGGAAGCGTTTCAGACTCCTGTGAGAGTCGCAAAAGTTTCTCAAGTTCTATGACCTGTCACAAAAGATTTTGTGAGAGGGACAAGCTGGAGCAGGGCAAAAAGAAAGAATCTTAGAAGGAGATGGCCATGGCGCATCGAAAGCTAGTTGCTACTAACACAAGCACAGTGTTGGCAGAGAATCGTAATTCTTGCGCGTTTTCCGAGGTTTTGTTGGGTTTGGAATTGTGCAAGAGTGTGTTACTTGTAGAGGTGCACTGTTTTCAGAGAATTCAAAATCTTACGTGATTTTGGAGGTTTTTTTTGTGGGCTTTGAATTGCTTCGTAGTTGTTGCCTGCACAGGCGCTGTGTTTTATGAGAATCTTGTTCTTCCATGTGTTTTGTCAATAGATTTTGAAGGCTGACAGGTTCAATGCAGCTGCTATGCGCGCAGACACAATGTTTGGCGGGCCTGGAATTTTCCTGGATGATTCATCATTATTGTGCTTTGCTTCAGATCCTGCGAAGACCTGGCGAGGCTGGCTTTACCGACAGCTTGGTTGCCCATCTAGACAATTGGGACGCCCTTTTTGGCGACTGACGCATCATGGTGGTTTACGAATGAGCGATTTTACGTACAACTTCCCGAATCGAGTTAGTTTGGACAAATGAAAAATATTGTCGCCCATGAAAAAATATTGTCGCCCCGTGTTTGCGGCTTCGTGAGATTGCGTCACTCACAGCCCAACTCGAATTTTTACTTTTTGATTCCACTCAGGACCTCGGCTATTGAAGGAGTACTTGTCAAAGTCACCACTATAAACGCTCTGGCGCAAAAACGTAAATAGAATCCTCTCCGTTCCGGGTGGGCATTCATTCCGACAGTGCTTATCCACTTCAGAGAAAAGTATTATATTCTCCAATGTGTGGATAAATGGGCTGACCCATTTACTGTTTCAGCTGGACTAGACTTGGGCTTGACAAAGCCCAGTTTTGGGCTAACCCATTTTTTCAATGTTTTGGCTGGGCTGGACCTGGGCTAGGTTTGGGCTGACCCATTTTTTTCAATGTTTCAGCTGGGCTAGACTTGAGTTTGACAAAGCCCAGTTTTGGGCTAACCCATTTTTTCTAATGTTTTAGCTGGGCTAGACTTGGGCTTGATCAAGCCCAGTTTTTGGGCCAAGCATTTTGCCAATGTGTTTGTTTACTTCGGCTTGGGCTGTAGCGGTTGCTGTGTTGCGCACATGTGTCGAGGATGAGGCTTTGCTGGGACTTATGTAGATGTCTTGGCCCCTTGACCACCGATGTCAATGTTGGAATGGTTGAGGTTGACACACTTGCCTTTTAAGCAGTTGAAGGAAAAGCGTATGATTTGCAACTCTTGTTTTGGTAGTTAGAAAGTCTTTGGTTTCAGGGGCCGCACGATTGGGCCTCCACGGTAACCAACCACCTTGCGCATATTGTTCATCCCATCATGGATACATCAGGCCACACTGTGGCAAGGCATAGACCGCTGTATACCAGTCGTCCATCGACTGTTTTTTGGACAGAAACAGGGATACTTGCACCTTTGATTTTGAACACTCCTGCAATGACTCCTTGCTTCAATGTAGGGAACATAGGTACTTCTCAACAGGAATTGAATCCGATCAGCTTTGACGGTGCAGGTTAACCTACGGATTTCAAACCGGCCGCTTAGATTCCTCTCAGTACTGCACCTCAACGAAATAGCAATGTACCCAAGGTGAAAAGCCACCCACAACCCACCGCACGATGGACGTGAAAACCTCCACGCTCATTTCTATAGAAATAGACGTACAGACAGCCGAGAGGCTTAAACCAAGGAAACAAGCCACTCCATCTCACTCCATCTCCCTTCCGGAGACAGCGTTACCATATGGCAGGCCAAACGAAGATGATAACCCTTACCAAATGGAGCCGCAAAATTTCATCCCTGGCAGCAGCAAGGACCATAAGCCTCACAATCTGGAGTAGGCAAACCCAGCAAAGACCATGAGCCTCCAAAATGGAACTCCAAAATTTCATCCGCGGCAGGCCCAGTCAAGACCACAAACCTGGCAATCTCCAGTACGAAAAAGAAGTTACAGATCTCGGTTTTCCTTCCCAATGAACTGTCTTTAGATGGTTGGTATGCCTTGCCCACTGTGTGCCTGATGTCTCAATGATGGGGATCAACAACATGCGCAGGGTGGCTGGGTATGACTTCCACAACATCCGTAAGAAGCATAATGTCGCAAGCATGTGGGGCAATATCCGCCTCAATTGGCGATTTTTGCAGAAGCACCTGGAGACCAGGGGGCCTGGATGATATTCGCTGGTAGAACGAGAGGAGCGGCTTTTAACCAACCGATCTAATTGGCCAGGAGATGACATGACTGATACGCTCCGCACCGACAATGATGCTCACGCTTGGCACGCCTGGCGTACGGCACATCGCCAACTATGGATTTCCTAGTGAACATGCAATGATCTCCAGCAGAAGCTCAGGTCAGAGACGAATAACAATTCATCACGCCCCTGTTTGTGGTAAGTCAGCAGGATGCCTCGAAGGTCCAGAGAAGGAAGCGAAAGCAAGCTGATGACAGGGTTGTCCGTTCTTAGCTGCCTTATTGGCTTTGCGTCAGTGGATTGCCGGGTCATGGAAGGGTAGTTGTTCCCTTTCGCTGAGTTTGGAAAGAATCGGCTGTTTGCATTCGGATTGTAAGGCTGGCTCCAATTCCAGGGGCTGGCCAGGGCTCTGCATCAGCATTGCTTGGCTTTGCGCCCAGCACCCAAGTCAGTTTATTGGTGGGGTGATGATACGTCGCGGCGTCGTTTCGCTCAGTAGTTGCACTTTATTTGGTCCTGCTCCTTTGCCCTACTCTACTTGAAGAGAGTTACATCCGTGCTGGTCGGACATGGCTCATTCCTGGAAGCTAGAGTGAGTGCTTGAATAGATCTTACCTGTTCAAGCACTTCTGCTCCCATTGGAAGATGAATGCAAGCATGGACCCAACTATAGTTACAAGAGGGCTTCTCAGGATTTCTTAGCAATCTCTGAATGAAGAAAGGAAACTTGGACAAGAACTCTTTGGTTGGCAATGACAGTTCCTTCGGATAAAGTGTTTTTTTTTTAACATTATGCACTACATGCTGCTGAAGACGTTGTGAGAGCCGGGGAATCTAAATGGTAGCGAGAGCTTTAGCACGTTTCACCTTTTCACTTCTTTGATTAGGGACTGACGTTTTTTTTTTGGTTGTTGGTTGTTGTGGGGGTTTGGTTGCTTTTGTTAACTGATCCTTTTCAGCCACCGTTGTCTAATAATGATAATTAGAGCACAGTTTGATGACTGCCACTGTGGTAATGACGCGCGCAGCTTTGTTCAAAAAAAATGGCAATCTGCAGTACGAAAAGTCTGTCACCGGCAGGCAAACCCAGCAAAGACCATGAGCCTTGCAAAATGGAGCTCCAAAATTTCATCCGCGGCAGGCAGGGCTTACATTACAGGTTTGGACATGTCTAAAGAACCGAAGCAGTCCATTCCGTAGCACTTTAGACACAGGTTACATTACAGGTTTGGGCATGTGTAAAGTATGTACCGCAGTCCGTAGCACTTGAACACGGGTTACATTACAGATTTGGAGATGTGTAAAGTATGTACCGGGCACTTTAGACACGGGTTACATAACAGATTTGGGCATGTGTAGAGTATGTACCGCAGTATACATTCGGTAGCACTTGAACACAGGTTACATTACCATATGTACCGAAGCAGTCCATTCCGTAGCACTTGAACACGGGTTATATTACAGGTTTAGACATGTGTAAAGTGTGTACCGAAGCACTTCTTCCGTAGCACTTTCAATACGAGGTATTTCAGCAACAACAGCGGCAGACTTAAGGGAGCGTGTTATAGCTTTTTAACCTGAGCTAAAAGCTTCCGTGTTGCTGGTCTTGGTTGGACTTGTTTGGTTTGTGTTTCCTTGTTGTTTTGTTTTGATTCTTTGCAGTTTTTTTGTACTATTACGAATGAAAAAACACCGAGAATCGGCACAGACATAAAGAAAATCGATTATCACTTCTCGATGTTGAATTTCCGTACCACCATGATCGTCAATTTTTTCCACCATCATTACAATCTGTGTCATCATTTGATCACGTTGTCGTCATTATCATCATGATTGTGGTCATTGTCATAGTAATTCTCATGATGATTGCCATTTTGGGCATCATTTTCATCACAATCAGTTCTATTTTCATCATCATCATCATCATCATCATCATGACTGTGACCATTGTCATGGTACTTTTCGTGATTATTGTCATTATCATTACCAATTCTGTTAAACTTTATACCCATACTGTATAGTGTATATATCCACCCTTATAGCATCAGTTTAGATGCACTTGTTTGAAAACCAAACAACAGCGTTTGCAGTCAACATGTTGTGAAAGAGCACATGTTTGAGACCGAGATGTCCGAGGCGTAACTTGGTTCGGAAAACAGTCATGGTAGCGGAGCTCCGAAGATCCTTGAAGTGACTTGGGGAGGAGCAAAGCTAGACCTTTTCGGTAAAAGCCCTTTTTCCGTCGGCCCGCATTTTGCATGGTATCTAACTGACTTCATACATTGATTCTTCAACAGACATCAGAGATTTCAGTTTTAACCTTCTTTTGGCATTTGCATTGCAGTTTGAAGTTGAGACTAGTTGACAGCCGTGCTCCTCATGGCTGCTCCTTCAGCCGAACAACTTCTTGCGGTGGCGGTGCAAGCTGCGGCAGCTGCTTCAGAGGCAGCTCAGGCACTCAAAGATTTTGCCAAACAGAATGATCAAAGTGGTAAGCAAAAGTTCAATGAAGCTTCCAAGATCATTAAGCAGCCAGATCATTTTGGGTCGGAAGATATCGATTTAGATCAGAGGACATGGCGTGACTTTCTTCTGAATTTCAAAAGTTGGTTGTTCTATGCTGACAGCAAATTTGAGACGGAGTTGAAGTTCGTAGAGGAGCATCCAAAAGTTGTCATCGAACTAAGTAAGCTGAATGGTGATGAGCAGTCTCGTGCATTGCAACTGTACTCGATTTTTACAGGCATTCTTCGTGGAAAGCCTCTTAGGCTTCTGAGGCAACAAGAGGATCGTAATGGCCTGGAGGTTTATCGACAGTTGTTGCAACAGTTCCAGCCTTCAAGTAAATCTCGAGCTCTTTCATTGTTGCAAGCATACATGCAAGCCCCAATGTTTGTGAAGGAAAAGACGTTGCATGAGCAGGTTTTGGGATTGGAGCGTCTCAGATCAGAGTATCAGAAGTGTTCTGGTGAAGATGTGAGTGACGATTTGGCTTTGTCGATTTTAGTCAAGTGTCTTCCTAATCACATCAGACAGCACATACAACTTCAGATGAGTGATAGCAGCACGTATGCATCTGTTCGTAGCTATGTGATGAGCTATGAGGTGGTGACTGCATCGTGGAGCACTTCTAAAGTGCATACAGAGCTTGGTGTTGTAGGAAGTTATGCATCACCTGGCAACTCTGGACCTTCACCAATGGAAATTGATGCTGTGACGTGGAAGGGCAAAGGCAAGTCAAAGGGCAAAGATGGAAAGGGCAAGTCGAAAGGTAAAGGAAAAGATGGAAAGGGAAAAGGCGGTTCACCATGGAGCGCCAAAGGAAAAGGAAAGAGCAAGGATTTCTCTAAAGGGAAGTCTGATGGTAGTGGCAAAGGATCGTATCAGTCTGGCTATCAAAAGCTGGATCCAAACCAGTGTGCCTACTGCTTCAAGTTTGGCCATCGTAAGGCCGATTGCAGGAAGATGCAGTCTGACAAGGCTGCAGGTGGTGTTCGTCAAGTTCATGAGACCAATGGTGATTCAGTTGATGATTCAAACAATGCTGTGTCAAGCAATACGGGTGCATCGTCAAGCAATGCACCAGCCAGTCAGCCCAGTGTTCAAAACATTCGAGCTGTTTCCAATGTTGGGCCACACGTGCCCTTTGTTCAGGACTTGACCGCATTCGAGCAATATTCGTGTGAGCATCCGATTTCTTTTTCCAGAATTTGTGCTGTTCAACATCATGACATGAGTTGCACTGACGATGATGATTCATGGACATATTCACCATTCCTTCCTGCAAGTAGTGATATTCAGTTTATATGTGCAATTCCTTCACATGACCGTGGAGGCCACATGGTTGAAATCTTGCTGGATTCAGGTGCTGATTCAAGTGTTTTGCCTCTTGAGTGTGCAAGTTTGGGCCATGCAGTGCAGACTGATCCTTCTTCCAGGTTTGTAGATGCTCAGGGAGCACCTATCCATCAAAGAGGACGTCGAGTTGCAGAGGTTTGTTTGGGTACTGATGTCATCATTAAAGAACACTTCATGGTGGCTTCCGTGACAGGGCCCATCATTTGTTTGGGTCGTTTGTTGAGGTCAGGATGGGATTTCAAACGTGTCAATGGTGAGCTTCATTTGTGCAAAGATGGCTATAGTTTCTCAACCTACTATAGAAAGAATAGTCTGTATACGCAAGGTGTGATTTCCAAGATTGCCAACATCAGTGAAGCATCCGGTGAGCCAGAAGCCCAATCAGTGAATGCCATTCGTTTGACGTCTTTGGCCAATTTAGCACCTGGTTGGAATGAATTCAATCAGGATTTGTGGGCCATGGAGACGAGCTCACCCACGTGTGTGGACACAGCTTTATGCCCGTCTCGCACTTTGTTGTGGCTTCGTACTGTGTTGGTTGAATATCAGAATACTGGATGGGAAGTCATTGAATATTCACAACCTCTTGAAGAAATCAGTGACATGGAGTATACAGTGCCTAATCGTGAGAATGTCGTCCGCATGATAACCATTGCACATAACTATGCAGTTCCTTGTGAGTTTCTTGGCTTTGAAATGGATGAGGTGGCTATGCCATCTTCTCCAATGGTCGACCTTGGAATTTCACCAGATGGTAATGATGAAGATGAAGATTTTCTTTCGTATCCTGTCCCAGCCGTGCCTCCTGAGGGCATTGTTGAGCCACCACGTGCAGGTAATGATGAGCCTGATCCAGATGATCGTGTTGTTGCAGCACCAACAGATGGATCAGTGATGGTTGAAGGAGTGAAGATAGACATCAGTTGCCCACTCAAAGTCATCCGTACGGCCTGTGACACACTAGGCTTGAGCACTCGTGGATCCAAGAAAATCAATCTGCAGAGACTTCAAAATTTTGTCAAGACTCAGGAGCTGATGGCAGCTCACTCGGTTGAGACTCAAGTGAGGTCAGAATCTAAGCGTGAAATCCATGTTCAAAAGAGACCTGTTGAACCAACAAAACAGCAGGTCGAGAAGCACAATCTGACGCATGAGCCGTTTGAGGAGTGGTGTGAGCTTTGTGTTTCTTTTAGAGCCAGACAAGATAAACATGTTGCAACCGATGATTCTCGAAGTTCATCATCTTTGGTCAGCTTCGATTTTGGATTTTGTGGAAGGAGTGCAGAAGAATCTACAGACAAGGCCACATTTTTGGCCATGCATGACAAGGATACAGGCCTTATAGGCGCCGCACCAACTTTGTCGAAAGGTGGTAAGTGTTTTCAATATCTCGTTAGTGAGTTGACTCGTTTCATTGTCTCAACAGGGCATGAAAGTGTTAGGCTGAGATGTGATGAAGAACCATCCACCATTGCTTTGCTTCAAGCAGTGTGCAAGTCTTGCAGATCTTTGGGAATCAAAGTGACCCCTGAACCAACAGCTGTTGGAAATCATCAGGCAAATGGTGGAGCAGAACGTGCGGTGGAGCTGGTGAGGAGTCATGCATGCATTTTGATTAGCCATTTAGAAAGTTGTTGCAACACTGGCAAGCAGATATTCTCATGCACCCATCCTCTGTTTTCTTGGGCTCTTGCACATGCAGCATGGATCCATAATCGTTTTCGAGTTTCATTCGGCCAAACAGCTTTCGAGAGAGCCACTGGTCGTTGCTACAATGGTCGTTTAGCTCAGTTTGGTGAGCGTGTTTTTGGATTCATCCGTCAGGATCGAAAAGGTGATCCAAAGTGGCTTCCAGCAATATGGCTAGGTAAGACACTCAGCAATGATGTGCATCTTCTTGCACATGAAGGTGTCATTTTCGTTTCTAGATCCATTCATAGAGTCCGAGACAATTTCCAACTTGAGATGCTTGGGACCATTGAGGTTGGACCTTGGGATCATGGTATGGCTTCGTTAGGCCACAGGTTGTTTCAAAGCAGAAGATATGCAGGTGCTGATCCAATTCCTGCATTGAACTATGAAGAACATGGTGAACAGGCAAGACCAGAAGAAGCTGAGACTTCAGCATCACGTGAACAAGAACAAGGTGAAGAAGGTGAGACTGGTGCTTCAAAGGCACCATCAGTAGTTAGCATGTCCAGACCATTGAAATCAAAGGCTGTATCATTTGCACAGCCACCACCTGATGATCCGTTCAGGTATGGGGCATCGAAACCCACCCGTCGGGATATCAGCTAAGGCAGGGACAGTTGCAGAAGAGGTTCCAAATCCTTCTTTGAATACTGGACCTCCCAGTCCACGAGGCAGCGTTGCAAGAGATGAAGTTGATCTAGAGGGTTCGAGCAGGCCTTCGAAACAGGCCAAGGTAGATCCGCCAGACCAAGTGATGTCTGTTCGTGATCAACATGAAGATGAAGAACTTGAGTTTTCCTTTCAGGATGACGAGATCGACATGTTGGAGGGCTATGACAACACCATTGATTATGAGGACTACGATTTTGAGTCCAGCACTTGCAGCAACTCTGAATTTGATAAGCTTATTTTCGAGTTTACTCCACATGAGCCCAATCTTACTGATCAGGAGTTGAAGGTGTTGGATGATGTTGCAGATCGTGTGGAAATCCAAAGGCTTCGTGATATGCAAGTGTTGCTTGCATCTGAAGTTTCTGAGTCAGGTGTTGTGCCCAAGAATCTGAGCACTAGATTTGTTCGAACCTGGAGAGAGAAAGTCATTGATAACAAGCATTGTTGGCTTCGTCGTAGCAGGCTCGTGGCACGAGAGTATGCTTGGTTGAGTGAAAGGACAGATTTGTTCTCTCCTGCAAGCAATGCATTGGGTGGTCGTTTGCTTCAGACTTTGTATTTGAGAATGAGACATGCTGGATACATCTTGGCATCTGTTGACATAGGAGATGCTTTTCTGACCGTCCCTCAGAAGGAGTTCACTGTTGTATCCTTAACCAGCGCTTGTGGTGAAGTGATGCAATATCAGCTTGGTCGTGTGTTGCCTGGCCAACGAACAGGCTCTCAGCTTTGGTATGAAGCAATCACGAGTCTTTTGTGCAAAGAAGCAGATATGGTCCAATGCCCAGAATCTCCCAATTTACTTCGAAGTGTTGATTCATCATGCTACATTTTGCTTCATGTAGATGACATGTTGATTTGTGGCAAATCCGATTTT
>DF243986.1:0-31046 GCA_000507305.1 Breviolum minutum Mf 1.05b.01 | reverse complement strand
GTGAGATCCACTAATGAATCGATCAAAAACTCTTTGCGTTTGGAATAAGGTATCGGAAAGGGGGAAGCACCTCCTTGTCAGCCCGCATTGCAGGGGAAGCAAAACCAAGTTGGTTGCCATCCCTCTGCAACACCTCACAAACTGCTGGTCCACCAATTCAAACAAAGCAATGCAAGCACCAATCCAGTCTTACTCAGAACGAAAGAAAACGTGTCTTCCTGCTCGGACACAGACCATCATCAAAGTCTCACGAGGAGTGTCATAGTTCACCTGGTTTGGCCTCAGAGAGTGAGGCTGTGGCAAGAGTACTGGGCAAGTTTGGGCAACATCCAAACTGAGTCTGCAGGCTTTTCAGTGCTCAGCTTTTCTTCCACTCCATTGCCTCTTGCAACAATCATGCACTCATTTTGTACGGGTGGTTGCTGCCATTCAATAAACAGAAACGTACACAAAAATGACGCCTCCTGGCGGAACTGGATTTCCGTCTTGGGCAGCCTTTGTGGCAAGAAAACCACCCCAATTTCACGAGTCCTTGCTATGCATTTTAAAAGCACAAGTCGTCAAGTCGTCTTGTCACAAATAGAAAGGAAGATTGTTCACTCTGGCTGCGCCTGCCTCTTGCGAATAACCTCCCGCCATTCCTGTATCACTCATCAAAGTCTGCAGCTGCAGCAGAATTCTATGTGCAACAATCTGCAACAGAATCAAAGTGAGCAAAGCAAAGGACTAGGCGACGAGGGCGACGGGCTGAGGTTTGGACCAGATGGGCCAAGAACTAGGACCGAGTGGACTGGGTCATGCACTCTCGTCACGCTCGACTGCTTGGCTCAGTCTGATTAAACTGTGAGTTATGTCAGATTCGAGAATTGAAGAGTGAGAGAAGTGGATCTGTGTCATGAACCAAGCTGTCAACATGGAAATGTTTAAAACATTGGAAATATTGGAATACAACGGAAACCATATGAAATACACCGTTTGATATGTTAAATGATGCTTTATGAGTCTTTGACCACTTCCGAAGTGTCCAGAAAAGCTAGAGCCGGACAAAAGAGAATTGGTGGCTTCAATTGTGGTCCAGCTCTGGAGGTGGATGAGTCGACTGCAAGGATGCAATGGCAATGAAACTCAAAGGTCAAATAGTTGAAAGGCTTCGAAAGGCTTCTCGGCTTCTCTCATTTGCTGGCCAGAGAAAAGAACTCTTTAAAATGGAATGAGTTTCAGATCAATTACAGTACTGCTTACTTCAAAGCTTCTCCAACAGCCATGCCTCGCAAGTATTTACAATTTCTATGAAAGCGTGCTATTTTCACGAACCTTTGCCCATCTATATAATCATAGGATTTGTTTTCACCTGAGGCCCAGGCTTTTGGCCGGTCAGCAGCTCCAGAGCGCTCAGTGGCCTGAAGCCACTCCCTTTGGACTCACTTTGGACTGGCATGTAAATATCTTGAATCACCAGTGTGTTTGGTGGCAACAACAAACAAACAAACAAACAAACAAACAAACAAACAAACAAACAAACAAACAAACAAACAAACAAACAACAGAAAACTACAATTACAGCGACAACGACGATGACAGCGACAAGTTCGAGGACAATGACGACAACAACAAAGACAACCACGACGGCCACGACCACAACAACCCAAGAATAAACAAAATCACCACTCGAATCAGAATGCGCAAAATCAAGGGAACGATAAACTAACACACATGACCAACCAACCAAACAGTTCACCCACAGTCTGTCGGGAACGCTGGCACAGCCATCGTCACCTCGCAAGAGATGGTATCGAAGAAGGACTTCGTCTTGTCATAGCCAGGGAGCGGCTTCAGCGAATCACCTCACATCTAAGGAGCTTTAGGCACTGCAGAATTGACTGTTTTGCTTCCGAAGATGACTCAATCCTGTTTCTGGTTGTTCCAGCACTTAGCTTGCGCTCACAGTACTGGCCTTCATCACCTTCCGCCGCTACGGCAGTTTTGTCAAACCTAGAAGACATGTCTCAGGGCCCACAGAGCAAGACATGGAAACCATGGGACTCAAGCGGAAAGGATCAAGCAAGCAGTTTTAACACGCTCTACACGTTCCAAGTGCACCATACCCCCAACCACACCCTGTTTCGGGAGGCTTACAGCGCTTTGGAGTGCTCACAGCTGAAAGCGCGAACTCATAAGCTTTAGACTTGGAGTTGGCAGCAGTCACATCGAACTCCTTCTCATACTCCTTCTTGACCTGACAAGCGAATACCAAGCTCAATTGGAGAGCAGTCCAATACTTTCAAATTGGTAAGGGCCAGCAGCATTTATGTTGTGAGGCCTCTTCATTCGTTTCGGGCAGCAGTTCCCCAATGGCAGCGCCATCGCCTCTCCATGAATGCAAATGCACAAGATCTGTGCGGAGACAGAGCCAAAGGACATAAAAAGATACAAAAAGACATCCTAGCTCTGAGCTGCAAAAAGATGTAAATGATTGCTTCAGACTTCAAACCACACTTTTCTCTGCAACTGAGTCACGTCGGCTACCTTTGCCACCCTTTCCCCTGACACAGACCAGCCGAGTCACAGCAACACTCGATACACAAATACATACAAATACACATCCCACAGTCGCAAGCATCTTCGTCTTTTGGTAGTCATTAGTTCTGGGTCGCAAACTTCCCCTTGTCGCCTTTTACAGCCTAGCCACAGTGACATTTGTGACATACTTTCTTGCTGTATTCCATACATGATACTTGCCAAGAAAGAAAATGTTCTGCAGAAAAACGTTTTATTTTTCACATTGTCACACCTTGCCACCATCTCCTTTTCCAACCTGATGAAAATAATGCTGCAATGGTGGTGCAACAAAAATGCTGCTACATCTGACATCCAGAATAGCTTTAAAGTACCGAGACAAACAAGTATGAAGAGAATCCAGGGGTGCTTGGATGACATCTTTTTTTTGCCAAGAGATACGAAGTGCGCATGTGTCAGTGGCTTTGTGGATTCCTTTAAAATGGCGTCTACACATCTCGCATGCTGTATCATTTTTTAACACCTCCTCTTCACCTGTACTTCATCTGAAATTCTGGCGCATACTTGACTTGCTGCCAAACCGGGTGTGGCAACCAGCCTTGCCGCCCTTGTCCTTTCCTTTCCCTTTCACTTCTCCTTTCAGGCCTTTGCCTGCATCCTGTCACACCAAGAAAATCCTTCTATTCGGGACAGGTTCGCAGCAACGATATCCTCAAAATCACTGCAAACTGAAACCCCGAGGCGCAGCACTTTTCCACAACTTTCATTCCATCCATTGTCGCAGGAGACAAAATGCTGCACTCTTCGAAATTGGACTGACATATGTGACAATAATCGACACCAAATGTATAGACTTTAGAATGAGAAATTCTCCCAGGTCTCCTTGCTCCAACAGAGTTCAACAGAGTGTGGCGACTTTAACCACTTTCACGACACAGCCCCGGTTTCACATCCAGTCGAGGTCTGCAGGTCAGCTGAGGGTCATGATAGGGTCGCGCCATATCCAGAGTAGCCTTGGTAAAGCTGCTGGGCAAAAAGCTTTTTAGTAAGTACGTGCGGCAAAAATGGATTGGAAATGGGTGGCAATCTGGAAAGATCCTTGCGAACCAATGCTGGGCTTGCGCTATCTCATGTTTGGAGTCTGGAAAAAAATACAGTAATAAGCAATCTGAGATATGCACTAAAGTTTGCTGCTGACCTGTAGCGATACGAAACAATTAGGGCAAAAAGAACAAGTCAGATGCACTGAAAATTCAGCGGAACTACAGCATTCGCAAAATGAGTTGGATGTGCTTACAACGGAGTCCCACCTGGCCCCCTGTCCACCTTCTGATCTATCCATGCCAATGCCCTCCCCTCAAACAATGACAGCATGCAGCATGCAGCTGGAAAAAGCAATGAAGTGCTGCACACACACACGACATATGATGGAGATTCATGAAGATAGATTACAGGAGCCAAAATGCACGAGAATCTTTGGACTGGGCAGCTGACCATGAGTCCTCATTGATCAACGTGCTTTGAATTCACAAGACAATCCATGTTCGTCACGAAGTCCATTCAACTGAAGCTAGTGCACATGCACACATGGCTACATGATTCATTGTAGAATATCTAGCTGAATAATTGTAGCAAAAATATCCATCGTCAATCGTCCTGCCGTACATGCAATTCATAAATTCAACCAAGCCAGGTGTCTTTTCACCTTCTCGCATCTTCATTTTGTTGTATTTCGCGTACCTCCAAGCATAAAACAGTCAGATATTTGACATGATTTGACATGATTTGACGAGAAATAGACTGCACCAGAAATTCAGAGCACGAAGACATGGAGTAGACCAAACCACCGCCGCCAAAGAGAAGGACCAAGATCAGCATGAAAACCCAGTGTGGCAAATCCTTGGCAGTGGATGCTCCAACTTCTTCTTGCAAGACTAGATGCTGAATGGGTACGATCTCAAGCCACTTGGTTGCCATCACCTTTGTGCACTGGGGGCCAAGCATTGTTCAATCTAAAGTGGCGGGCATACGTTGGAGCAGCACCCACCCGGACAACGTCAAACAGCCACCTAAGTGCTACACAAGTGTTGCTCGCATTGGAAATAGCATGGGGGCACATGTCGTTCGCTTTCGACGCAATTATGCTCTGACGAAAAGATGTTCTGAGATGCAAACCACAATCCAAAGCCTCCAAGGGTTAGAAACCTCAGGAGCTCGAAGGTCCCTTCTTCCTTCTCACTTTTTGCATAACTAATCCTGGAGGATTCCCTTGTGGAGTTTGCAGTTGTTGCACTTGATTGAGCTGGGGACTTTATGATGGCTCTCAGCCAGAACCCTAAGTACAATAGGTCCAAGCCTTGGCAAACCAGGGTGTGTTTTTCACTGGCGACATCAAACCTCTTGTGCAACTCCCTGGCAACGCTCTCGCTGGATCAACTTCCAGGCTTCATTTCCAGTCATCGAATGTCACAATGCCTTCTCCACCAACAGCTCCATGTCTTTTTTATGGCTGTCGCAAACTGGACAAATCGGTCAGGAAGCTGATGCTTTCACCACAACCCCATTCAGGACCTGTGGATTACCCGCAATGCCACAAGCGTCCCAGGAAACGACGTGACCCTCTTGCAGCATGGAAACCACAAGCGACGGACCATCAAGTGGCTCAGAAAGCGTTTCAGGTGCAGGAATGGTGGCACAACATCCGATGGAACAAGAATATCTGTGCATATGTCGCTCTCAAATCATCGAGATCACAAAATATACCACTTGAATTCACTCGCACACACCCCACATATCGGATCTTCTGCATTGCCATGATTGGCTGTTGACTGCAATTTCTCGCACTCACAGCATCATCCAAATTGAATTCTACTCCAAATAATCAAAATCCTCTGGCAGGCCAAAGGTCTGATCAAACTGAGAAGCGCTTATCTCTCCTCTACGCTCACGGAGAAACAAAGACCGCACAGCACCTCAGAGTGAAATCACTCCTTTTGGCTGAGACGCGATTGCTCCTACTTTCAGAGGCACTCAAACTAAAGGGTAGCTCAAAAGACTGGGGTACTTACAAATGTTGTCGGCCCAACGATTCGCGGCTTCCTGACCACTTCGGGTACCAAATGAACACCAAATTAGTTGGCAAGAAGCATTGATTGAATTGAGCTCTTCTTTTTTGCAAACTCTTGGGGTATGAGACGCTGCTCAAAAATCTACCCTATTCTACCCCATTGCTGTGTTTGCCCGTGACGATTTGTAAGCCCTAGTAAGCCACAATTGTGGTCCAGTCAGACATGAAGTCTATAGAATAGAATTCTAGTACACTGAAGTATACCTCCGGCCGCTAGCCAGTACAAACCAAACGCGAAGAACATCAAGCCCCTCTACGGAGCCCCTAAGCGATCAAGCAAACAGTTTCCAGACTGCAGTTCACTATCATCTATCTTCTATATTCTTCTATCATCTATCATCTATCATCTATCATCTATCATCTATAATCTATGATCATCATCTTCATCATCTGCATCTCCATGATCATAATCAATACTAATACGTATCACAACCTAATACTACCATTGTGGTAGCCGTCATGGTCAACCCAAGCTGACCAAAAAAAGATTTCCTGTTTGCATAGCTGAGCATCCTTGGCAATGGCAGTCTGCTTCTTCATCTCAGCCAGTTTTGCAGGACCACAGCGCTCATAAGCCTGAATACAATCATTGTGGTCCAGTGGTTTCCAGCGCCGCACGGATACACTTCTCTGCGCCTGGATCTCGGACCGCAACTGTTCGCACTTCTTGCGTTCCATCGCAGCCTGTGCCCTGAGAGTGGCCGCCTCTTCCTGCATCTGCAAAGACGACTCCGAGTACTGTTAGACTACACGACACGTGCATCTGATATCAATGACTCTAACAGACCTCCGTGGGAGCGGGCTGCGATGACAATTGTGAGAGCTCCGCCTCACACACAAAGCACTACACAAATCCATTCACAGAAACCAAGGAAACCCTGCACAAAATGCAGGCAGGGAATCTTTTCAGCTCCAAAACGCTTGAAACTTCTCAGAAGTTCCTTCTACTCTTTACGAGGAGCCAAAACACTGCTGACTTGCAGCAGAAACTGAGAACAAAAACAAATGTGCACTTATCTCGCTTTGATCACACAGATCAGCATCTCCACTGAAGGGCCACAAGCAACAGCTGTGAAAGGTTCCAAGAGTCTAATACCTTGAAACTTTACGTGGCTTTCAAGCTTGTCACAATTGTCATGGCCCATCGCGGAAACATGCATATCGAAAAGGTGTGCAGGGTGAACCAGGTGAAGTAGTCGCAATATCTGTCCCACGCAAATGCTTCGATCCAGAAGCCATCTCACCTCAATTCCAGGCGCTGAGCTGACAAAACCGGACCAAAAAACAAAGTGACACTTCAATGCAAGTGGCTTTGATCATTTACAGCAGGTGCTGCTTCCGGTTGCCGGTAAACACCAGGTTTGACACGACCTGTGACACACAACATTTTCAACAGGAAGTCAAATGCAACGAGTCAAACAGCCAATCTGACAAATCCTGCCTCCAAACCCTTCCAAAGGCCGCCTCTCAGTGCAGAGAAAAACTCAGACAGTGGAATGTGGTGTACAAACCACATGCAAACAGAGTGAACATGACAGAACCGCATACGATTTCATCTGTGATGTTCCACTTTGTTGTGCACAGCATCTCTGAGCCTTGATTTGGGAGATCGGTATTCGCTTCTCCTGGGCATCTGCCATTCCTGAAGTTGGGATGAAAAGTGGATGGCTCGGGGTTGAACAATTATGAAAAGGACTGACTTCAGGGAGACGGATGGAGAGAAGATGACACAAGTAACGCAGTCACAAGGCCTCTCAGACTGCTCCAAGTTTCCGAGCATGTCTCGACAGAGAAGTAGGTCAAAGAGCCAATCGAAAACTTCCTGTGCTTTTTCAAGAGAAGATAACAACCCTGAGGACCCCAAAAGACCTGTTCTGAACGTGGAACCAAAAATCTGCTTTTTGTGGCCAGGTCACACATCATTCAAGTGTTCGGCCCGCTTGACGCGATGCAAGCCATCATGTCTCGCAGCATGCAGAAATCCGGGTGGATACCTGCACAGAGAATTCCAAACGAAAGCCAGATCCAAATCGACCTTCAAGGGTCTACCTCCTTCAGAACATTCAATCTTGAACGGATTCGACCTCTTAAAAGCTTAGATTCATGGCCAGCACCATAAAGTAATCCCAGCGCCTGGCCCTTGACCGAGGCGCCATGTCTTTGCGTCTGAGCCTTCAGAGTCAAGACTTGTCCAAAGGTGTCAGAAAATCAGAAGCGTGAGTCTGTGAGTTCAATCAGATTCATTTTGGTTGAATGCACATGATGATTGTCGACGCCTCACTGGCATCTCTGGACGTACGGACTGCGGTCGTTGCTCTTCGTCGCCTACTAGCAGCTCATGCTCCAGCTCAGTGCATCCCAGGTTTGGTGGAGGTGCCTTCGTTGCGACAGCTCTTTCTGCCAGAAGTCGATCTCTGCCACATCCCCACACAAAGTCTTTCTTCCCCACCCCTAAACTCAAGCTCCACACCCGAATCTTGCTGCCTAGAGTCCTCTGTGATACTATCATCGTCCAGTAGCAGACTTTGCTTCAGCTGAAAGAGCTGCGATTTTGGCCTTTCTGCAACACCATGCAAATTGTTCATCAAGTCCCCAGGCGTCATATCACCTTCTTTGCCACCTCTTACATCCACATCTTACATGTTGGATCGTGTTGGTAACAAATCCAGCAAAACTATGACCTGAGATGAAGTTGCCTTACAGGGACTTACTCCACGTGTCCAAAAGACTTTAAGACTTTTCACAGTGGTCGGCCACGCCACAAACCTTCTTTTGTGCTGAGAAACGGTTCTGCAAAAAGATAAGGTGGCTTGGCAAAGACAAAGCTTTGGTCACCTTACACCGACCACGAAATCTTGATTCAAACGGAAGAGATTTATAGTGTATAGTCTCTTGTCATCACTTGTTTCACGCAGCCACTTTCCAAACAAAGCGCTGAAAATGCTGCTGGGTTGATCTCAGGTCACTACATACACACTCAAAACGGAACTTGGGATGGAAACGACTTTGTGGAAAGACTACACTTCAACAGTGCTGGGCCAAACTCACCAAGCACCCACTGACTTTGGCTTTCACCAAATCATTCAGCTTTGAGTCAAGAAACTCGGCTCCAATCCTGGCAAGTTTGCACAAAAACGATAATATGATACTCAAATACTCGAGTTGATGGGTTTTCTTTGCGCAAACATGCAGTCCTTGACGCAATGATGCTGGCGTCCAGACTGGCTTTGAGCCGAGCCGTGCACCCTGCCCATTTCGGCTGACGCTTCAAGGTCTTCAAAGGAACAGTTGGTGACATGACGATGATATACAAACATAATTTATGTGAATGTAGGAATATCTGTGTACTCATGTAGTTTAGCAGTTTAGCTTAGTTTCTCAAATGTGGAAAATATCTAGCATAGATGCAAACGTGCTTTGATGTGTCCACTCCTTGCTTGGATGTGCCTTTTCCTGGAATGTGTTTGATTCCAACAGTGACCTCCACTTTGTTGCTTCCCTGGCCTGTCGGCTTGGTTCTCGGCTGACCCAGCGAGCCTGCACAGTCAGTAACCAGTAACCAAGAGGTCCAACTGCTTCAACTTGGACGAAACAGACATTTTCAGGTCCCAAAAAAGGTGTCTGCTTTACATTGCTTGGACAGTATCTTCTATGCAGATAAGGACATGACTTGTCAGGATTGGACTTCTGTTTATCTTCCTTCACTTGCGTGATTCACTGATTCATGACCCTTCCTTGGGAAAGGTTGCCAAAGGTGCAGAGTTGCACCGGTCTAAATGCCTTCTACTGCCATGGCCTCAAAAAGCAACAGCAACTGACTCTGCATTCAGTGTATATTGTATATCATGCATGTGGCTAGCCGCCTAGCCATGTGTGTTATTGTAATGCAACAGGCTCCAGTTGATGGCTGAGCCAAAGACCAATCTGTAGCCACAGCTCGCCCACACCCTGTGTGTCTGCCATTCAGCATCACAAAGGTCTGATGTCAAAGTAATGCATGAAAACATGAAACGGAACTTTGGAATTCAATGTGTTTTCGGATGGCATCTTCGCGTTAGTTGAACACCAATTGAATGTGGACTGCAAACATGGGAGAAACACTCGGACAAATCCGAAGCTTGAACCAGCAGGGACAAGCGGCGGCAGAAGTGTACAAACGTTGGGAGTCTTGTCGCCATCTCATCAATTTGTCAACACAAGCGCACCCAAGACATATTCTCAACCTCTGCTTCTCTGCTTGCAACTGCATCTGCACAAGGCCTGTAGCTTCTGCAGCTCAGCTTGCAACTGCTTGGTTTCAGCCTGGTAGGACAGCTTAACCCGTGTCAAACGTACAAGCAATGCAAAAGCCCACGTTCAAGACCCTCTGGTGACTCGGGTGAATCGAAGAAACGGGAAAGTCGAAATACATCTGTCCACACTGGCTCTGGCCTCAAGCTTCTGGCGCTTATTCTGCAGGGTAGCAGTCCTCTGGGAAGGCAGTGCCCAAAAAAGGAGCTGAGAACCGACCTGCCGCCGTCCGCCAAGCGAAAATACAAACGTTTGCCCAAATCGAGGCAAATAAATTGACTGGTCGTTTGACTTTCTGATTACATAAATCTTGCCTTGTCGCTCTGTACTTCGTCATCTGCGACCAGGCTCTCCACTACATCTTTGACCGCCTGATGTTCAATCCATTCAATCCTACACTGCTCCGCTCAAAGAAGCATGTGACCTGGGCCTATCTTGCAATGGAACATCATTTCTGTGCTTGTTGCGCCTGTGGGATGACTCCCTTTGACTTTCCGAAGGTTTCCAGCTCTTTCAAAGTGAAGAAAGATGCCTGCTAGGGTGACAAATGCGGGGGAATGAGGTAGTTGCAAAAGTTGTCGTGTTGAAGATGGTCCTGTTTGACCTAAGGCAGCAATTCTTAGAAGCTATATTTCGCAGCTTGATAGAAGAATTTTGCAAAAGGCCTCCCCCTGCATTGCAGCCAACAACGTCACTTTCTTCTCATCAAAGGACATGCCCTTCCTGCGAACATAAATCTGCTGCCCGTTGGACACATGTCTGATGCGGAGGCCAGAAAAGAATAGAAAAGACACCAAAGAGACAAATGGAAAGCTCCTCTTGGACATATTGACAGAGATTGACAGTGAATCCACAAAGTTGACTGTCCACCTGAAGCAATCATCATTCGACGTGCCTTCGAAACTCTCATTCAGACAGTTTGATGCCACATGCATCCAAGGTGCCGTGCGAATGTCAGGAGCTCTTGTGATCAGCTGCACAATTTGAGCCACAAAGACAAAACAATCATGAAGATCATGAAGTAACGAGCATGCTAGTCAAGTTTGTGTATGTGCTAGTGCAATTGCTGCAATACAGACTATATTGGCTGTATGTATTTGTGGTACAAAACTGGGCCAGATGCGCAGTGGCTGAATTTGCAAAAGGAGCATCAGGAATCATGATAATCCTGAAGATCATGATTATGAATCATAAACATGATCATCACATTATTATTATTATTATCATCATCATCATCATCATCATCATCATCATCATCATCAGAATCATCATCGTCAAAAAATCGACCAAGCTTCAGGCCCAGAAATCCACCAAAAAGGCTAAGGAAGAAGGCCTGTCGTGGCACAAAAGACAAATCTTGCCAAAGGCTTTGAAATTCTCAAGACGTGAACATTTCGTGTTCTACGTGTGTAGTTGCGTAGTTCGGATGAATTCGTTGTTGCAGCATCTCATCTCATCGAAAGGTCTCAAATTTGTGCCAGATTATTCACCTGCCTATTCGAATTATACGAGCGGCAGTGTAAACCCCAAACAGGATGCGCCAGGGTAGAACACTATTGCCATGCGATAGAAAGACACGAAGAGGCAAGTACTGTAAAATTAGGATTAAATTATATAAATGTAACAATAAGTCAGCAAGTGACAGTAAAGAAACATGCCATTGGGGCGACAAACACATGAGCGCTGCTAAACTTCCATACCCCAACCCAACCGGAGCCAAGCAACAGTGAGGAGACAAGCCAGGATATAATAGGGGAGCTGTGCACAAGAGCCAAGGGGACCATTAGGGAGACACCAAAGGGAAAATCGAAGACAAATGTTAGGGGAGCATGGACACCAAAACTCCGACTGAGACAGAAATTCAATCAATGAAGAAGCAAAGTGAGGCTGAGATGACCAAAAGCTGCGAGCCAACGAAGCTGCGAGGCAAATGAAAGGAGCACAGCCACCAATGCTGGGAGACAATTGAACGGAAACAGAGAGACAAAGGCCGAGAGAGGCGGACACACCCGCTAATATTGGGAGATAAAGGAAGGGAGACGAGAGAGGCGACACGATCACCAAAACCATGGCGGACACCTCCATGCTGTGTTGAGGAACCCAAAGCAAAAACGCTAAACTGTTCCCATGCATCAAGTACAATTGAACTGGGAGGTAGAAACATCAGTTTTTGTGCTTGGCAAACGGTTCCAAGCGTGCATGAGACATCTACATCTGAGTTTTGTCTCAATCTGAATATCACAACATCTAGATGCTGACCATGCTCTATCAAACATAGGGTGCGTGTGTGCATGTGTGTGTGCACAGCCTGACACGAAAGGGCCTAGTTCCCCTATTATTGACCTTGCTATCATACTACAGTACAACAAAAAGAAAGCCTGTCATTTTTCAATGACATGGGTACAAGATGGTACAAGTGTATGTGCCGTTTTGCGTATGGGTCTACAAATTTCACCTGCATCGTTTGGGACAAAACCAAAATATATTCGTGCATGGAAGCCACACCCACACAAAAACAAATTGTATCAACCTCCTTCAAAATTCTCATTTCAAGATGTATCACTCGTAGCGCCCTGTTCAACCCACCCCTAGCATAGACACGGACACAAGCATTTCGCGGTAGCATGGCCTTCAGCTGCGATTTCCGAGGAGTGCGACACTCGGGGTCTGCCCAGGCCTGAAATAGGTATACAAGTGGTATGCACCAGCTTTGCCCTTGCATCTCTGGTCTTCTGCGATGCTAAACTTATACTAAACTTCAGTGCTCTAAGGTTGTAGCTGGATCACACTCACAAAATGCAACACCCATACTAGCCTCACAGATGTCCAAGGCGCAAAAGGGATGAAAGAATGTCCAAAGCCTACTGAGCTAAGAGTGTCTTTCTGAAGTCAAACAAGACTCCCGCAATACTCTCGCCAGGCTCTGCAAGAGACAGGGGAATCTTCATCCACCTTAGACACAGTGTGTATCCACATCCCAAGGTCAATTTGTGGTAAGCTCTACATTCTCTTCCAGTCATAGTAGGGCCGCAGACGGCACGCACTGGCCACGTCCTGAGCACACTTGTCTTGCAGCGGCCTGGCATAATTGTCCCAAAGTCAAGGGCTACAAAAGGCCAAAACTCTGATGTGTGAGTGCCATGAAAAAGGACGGAAAAGCCAGAACTCATGAGACCCTGGACAAAAATCACACTCCTGTGGCGAATACCTCTTATCCAGTAATCGTATGTAAATCACTGCAGCAAAGCAAGAACGAAGCAAGGCAGGTTTGCCCCTGCACTGCACGAGTTGAGAATCGCTGCAGATGCAGGCTGTCCAGGAGCAACCTCGTTCCAAACTTGAAAGCACAGTTTTTAGTTTTAAATAACCCGGACCCATCCAACCCAAAAGTCAAGCCCCAACCCAAAAGGCCCATTGGCCCGACACAAACAATTCGTGGCACCCTAAGTCAGACTGGCTGATCCCACGAAAAGACTTGGGTCCAGGCGTGCTCATACGTAATCAGGTAGTCTGGCCTCATTGACAAAAATCTATCAAAGTGTACACAATGAAACAAGAATCTTGTCGCCCTTCGAAAAAGTACCCGCTTAAGGCAGGAACTGTTTCCGCCAATTGGCCAGGGTGTGCATTGGAATTGCCTTGACCCCGCATTCCAGCACACAAACGTGCTGATGCAATGGAGTTCAACTTGCAAGGCAAAAACAGCTCGACGCAACGCCGCTTCACCAAAAGCTATCGAATAAGAGACAGACCAAGCTGCATCCCTGGAGCGACACCTGCAATTTTTTGATGCACAAAAATGACGGAACAGCTGCAAGCAGAACTGATTCCATCCAATCCTCAGGCTGAAACTGAGCACAAAGAAAGAGCTACTAGCAACATCCAGTTTGTGAGACCTGCATTCAACTGAGTTGGAGCTGGACAGCACAAAATGAATGATAAGGAAAGCCAAAGGGAGTGGCATTTGAAGCTGAAAACAGTTCATTTGCATGGACGTCCCGTTGTGCCTCCAAAACGACTTCTTGTTGACGGTTGCTCTGAGCCTGCTCTGAGAATGCGGAAATGGTAGGAGTGCTTCATCTACCTCTCCTTTGCTCCACAGTCCGAAAAGTCGAGGGAAATTCTGGCAGTCGAGAATTCCCTAGGTCTAGGTAAGGGATTCGATACCATAGAACGAACACCAACTAATGATACTAATGGACTGATTCCCTCATCTTACTTCTCGCATTTCCCCAAAGTGCTTTAAGACTCCAGCTGGATAGCTATGCAATTACAAACAAGTCCAAACCGCAAGTTTGATCTCACACTACTTCCGGTTGCCGCCTTCCATAGCTACTTGCAGGCCGAAAAGTGCTAGCCTGGCTACACAAATGAAATTTTACCCTTCAATGGAAGGTGTCAAATTGCCACGAAACACCACAAAACAATCTTCGTGAATATCTATCGTGCAAAATGCCGGGCAATTTAGCCAAGTCACAAGAGGGAGATTGACGGACCTTGGGATGGCATCTAATCACCGAATCAAAATGACAGGCAACATGACAGGCTGCTTTCATGAAAACGCAGGAACTATTGATGAAAAACCCTCAGAATACCTGTATAGAAAGGGAAAGATTGTATAGAAAGGATGCTAGGTGAGCTGCCAATCCTCCCCGATCCACTGCGGCCTTATGCAAACTTGCAAGGTTACAAGTTGCTAACGTGAGCTAGTAAGAGTAATCAAGCTTAGGCTTTGAACCGGTACAAAAAGCTGATGGAGCTTCGTAGTCTGCATATCCACTAATATTCTCTCCCTCTCCTATCATGCCACCAATGCAAACGAAACATAAGTTCACGATTCCACTCTGCCAAAACAATGTTGCAGTTACAAAACTCTGTGTCCTTCAGCAAGAGCCAGCTTGAAAACGCATTGCGCACTGTCGTCGCAGCATCTCAGCACAATAGGGTGCAATTTAAGATCCTGCTTTTCATTCAGTTCCAAGCCCATGCAGACTGCTGCAACAAAAGATTCTTCTCTTGGTAGCAAGCTCCACTTGGCAAGTCTGCAAATAACTCTCGCACGAAGTTTTGCCTTAGGAATTACAGTACATCTTGAGTTTGTTCATTGGGAAATGAATGCAAGTTATGTTTCATCTTCTTTCAACGAGCTGCTGGCAATTTCTATCGAATTCCATTGCCAAGTCACACGGCTTGAGGTAAGGTGTCTGCGATCCAGCTGCGCAGCTCGCCTTTGCAGCTATTCTTCATGTGGTGAAGGTTGACTTGTCAAACTTGTCCCTCTGTGTCAGAATGGGCCTGATTTCGAGGGAAATATGTCATACACACCAACTCATAGATCCTGGAGACCTGATTGGCATCCACAAGCAAAAAGGAACAAAAAGGGACAAAGGCACGGCGTGACTAAGAAAAGGAATCCAAATTCTTGAGACTATACAAAACGACGGACAGCGATGCAGGGCTTGCAAGTTGAAGATAGCTCAATAACGAGCTCCGAGCACAGGGTTCGTCGTCTCTGTTTTCTTGAGACTTGAAGTCCCAGGCCTGTCGGCAAAGTCAAAGCCAGTGGGGCTCCGATAAGGAGAGACGAGAGTGGCTGAGAACCAATATCAAAGCAGAAAGGAGAGTCAGCAGAAGTCACTATGGCGGTGTCAACATTTACCTGACATCATGTGTAATACGGAAGAAATATATAATGGTCATGCGCCTCGTAGCCAAGCCCGCTGAGATGGTAAACAAATGTCGTTGATGCCTTGTGTTGTGAAGGCCAAGTTCTCTGATCAGCTGAGCAAACCAGAACGTTCGTCATGGTAGCAGCATTTGCAAGTTGTGGAGGACTCCAGTAAGCCATCTGAGCATGAAGCAGCCTCATCTTGCGCATGGACAATTTTGTCCAAGGCCTCAAAGAAAGGACGCGAAAAGCGTTGCCAACAATGATCCCACAAACAGGTCCAAATAGGTCTTGCGGGAAAACCGTTTTGGCTATCTCCGACCCCGCGCTTGCTCAGCGTCTGAAGACCCCCACCACACTGGCGTTTGCAGGTGAGGGAATGGCAGGATCGTAATCAATGGCTGCCTAGCATCTGATGGGCGGAGCACATCGACACCATATGAAAGCTTGAGAAGGAGCTTACCTTGAAATCTGCCACTTTGGGAATCTTCACAGCCCTCATTCTCATCATTTTGGAATCTAAATAGAATCAGGACCTTCTGGAACTGTTCTCTTGAAATCCTGACATTAGTATTGGACACATCCGATTCTCTATGAAAACTTGAACCTCCTCCATGTCTAGAAACATGCAAGACTTGACCCTTTCAACCTTCACTGCTACGCACCAAGCACCCAACAAGTCTGCTTCAGAAATACCAACTAGCCATGAGAAAAGCATAGAAAAGCTGACAAAGAAAACAGAAGACTCAATCTTGATATCATTGAGTTCTGAACATCGAGTGGTTGAATGCTTCAAACTTCCGTTTCAAAAAATATGTTAGCAGTTGCAGTCTCGTTGATTTCTCGGCCCATTGCACGTGTCAGGTCACGAGCCTTGCAGAATTGCAGGTACTGCTGGACCTGCCCTGGCTCTGAGCATTGCCACACCTCACAGATTTCATCAGTCCCACATCGGAAAGCAAACGAACATTCACGTAATTTCACCATGGCAAGATATCATTGTGACAGGTCCCGAGCCAAACCGGCAAGGCGTGGCAAGTCGTTCAATCCAGGTGTTAGGGGGTTGGTGCACCTGGCTGAGATTGCAGTGATGCACAGAATTTGCCTAGATTTGCCACTCACACTGCAAATTTCCAGGCGACACCACACTGGACAGCCACATAAACTTGTTATCCTCTTCTCCCCGACCTGTTCTTGATGCAAACAGGGTTGTTGGTGAAGACAGGTTCGCCTCGAGTAGGAAATGAAGCAGGTCGAATTCATGGCACAGGCATAGAGAATGCGAAGCCGCAAAAGTCGTTCTGGAAATGATTGCCTCCTTGGGAGGCTGGAGTCAGATGAACCTGTCAACAGCTCCAGAACTTGTCGCATCAATCTGATCACTATGGCCTATAGGTCCTATAGAACTTGTTTAACTTGTTTAACTTGTTTTACTTGTTTCTCCACACAACAAGGCCTGCGCAGCTTCACTCGACTCAATTGAAGCAGCTAGCAGAGCTGCCAACATCTCGGTGCCTCGATTTTGATTACAAAGCAGGACTGGCAATTGTTGAAGACATCAAGCTCCATTGGCTACACGGCTACACGTATTTCATGGCAAAATTCTTGCATAGACCCGGCCAGCTAAGCCTGGTGCTCTTGAAAGCCTGCTGATCTTGATCCCTTCTATGGTGCAAGTAAGGTTCACCTTAAACGCAAAACATCACAAGAATAGCGATGCATTGCAAAAGCAAGCTGCTCTACAAAACCCATTACAAATATTTCAGAGCATGCTGCATCCAAGACTCTATCCGATCCAAATACAAAGTGAGGCGGTCAGCCTCTATGGAGAGAGGTCTACCCCCATATTAACCAGCCAGAAATGGCTGCGGAAGGCACCAGCATAGCAGTTTCCAGCATATGGTATATGGTTTGCTTTTTGGCAGAACTGGACAGCAAGTCTCTCAGTACGTGTCTCTGAAGTGTGCCCAGTGTGTACATGTCTCGGATGTATCTATCTTTGCTCCATGATACAGTGTGCTTTGAAACACTTGGCTCTGACACCGTGCCCTCCAAGTTGCACTTCAAACCCTGTAACAAATGGCCACCTTGCCGATCTTGCCCTTGCCTTCCATGGGCCCCTGGAAACCAACGAAGGTCAAAAGACGACAAGGAAGGGGGAATGTCGCGCTGATCAAAGATATTTGTCGACAAGTAAAAGGTCTGGGCTGATCAGATAACACTTGCTACAGACCGGAGTGAACCAGAAAGACTGAGAAGCACAAACAGCTGCCTTCTTCCCTTTCACTGCCTCAAGGCCCTGTTGAAGCAAATGTTTTGCATTCATGGCATTGACAACAAACGCTTGCAAGGAAGTCCATGTTTGTACCCAACATTCCAGCCTTTCCGCCTTTGCCCTTCTCCAATTCTTTGCCTATCAAAGTGGGACTGAGAATATACAATACATTATGTGTATGATTGTAAATATATAAAAGAGGAAAGTTTGCCGTCCCATCTTTAAATAAAACTTCACTGTTGCGGCCTTTGCCCTTTACTCCTTTCTCGTCTCCTTTTCCCTTTCCTTTGCCTCTCAGAACAGCTTTCACAGCAGTGTCAGTTTGCCAAAGCCAACTCTAGCATCACGTTGCTTATCGAATAAGCAGGCCTTTGTCAGGGCCTTTGCCGTACCCACCTGTATGCGCAGCCAGCAGAGACTAGCAAAAAGCAAGTGCAGGAATCCAGTGGTTGAGCCTTTGTCATATCTATCGTAGCCCTTTTCATAGCCCTTGTCCTGAATGCACAAACGCAACAAAAGAAACGAAACATAATGGATTGGGCCTTTCAGAGACAATGCTCTTCATTGTCTAAGCTCTCAACGTAAGACTTCTCGTAGCCCTTCTCGTAGCCCTTGTCGTACCCTTTGTCCCATCCTTTTCCTGTTTTGCTCTGCTATGATCTGCCATGGCTTCTGTCTAGCAATAAACCTGTTTTCCAACACGCTTTCTGCTTTCAACTCGCTCCTGCTCCAGAACCTTTGTCACCTTTCCCCCAGGAAGGAGCTTGGGAACCGTACCTACCAAGTTCAGTCGAACTGGCAAAGACCACAACATAGAAATACAGTTTTTCTGATCTTGACTCAAGCTGCAATCGGCTTGCCAGAAGTTTTCTGCAGGAGCTGGTCGGGGTGGCTTTCCCTGACCCTTTGCTGGAGAACCCCAGCCTCATTCGACGAAGTTAAAATAAGAAGTGCATAAAGATTCACTCCAGTAGAGTATGACAAAGGCCGCAGCTCTCATTGCCACCTCCGTATGAAAAGGTGCCCTTGGAAGATCCCTGTCCAGGACTTCGTGCAAACTGTATATTGCAGAATGCATCACAACTTGTTTCAACAAGTCCCAGCAAATCAAGCCTTGCCCATGGCTCCATCCGTACCAGGGCCACCAGCCGGCTTCTTCATTGACCTGACCATCTGCTGGTTTGTTGCTGTCATGTCTGCTTGTGTCTCCTTGCTTCTGCTTACCTCGTTGCCTGCGAGCTGAGTTCCATGCATGATCGCGGGATCATTCAAATGAGGTGAGGCTCCTTGGCCTGAACCACCTTAAGCATTCCAGCTGATGGGCTCCAACCCAAGGCCAACGGCTCCGCATGGCTCTGCAGTACTGAGCTCCCCTGACTGCCTTCTAGAACAGTCAAATCCTTAATGTCCTGAAAGGAGAAGCTCAATTGAGTTCACAATTATCGGTTCTGCAAGACTTTCACATTGCGTGAAATGAAGCAAGATGCTACAAAAGCGACATGATGCCCATGATATAACAAGCTATTCAGCTATTCTAGCGCGTGTGACTGTATCAAATGTTCTATTGCTGGAGTCCTGCCCTCGGAAGATGATGTAATCATAGATCTCACTTGATGGTGGGATCTCTGGCACCTTCGCTTGGCCCATGTTGATGCAACAAAAACTCGTTTTCTCCTAGAATCCGAGATTTGACCATTCTGCGCAGCGATGCAGGCTATACATGACTATACAACATCTTTCTGAGAATGTCACCTTTCTGCCTTCTGTGCCGAACGAGCGGACTGACCTGGCGCAAGGGCGAAGCTTGAGCATAGTTAGACTTTAAAGAAGTTGAAAACTCGGTGCAAGGGCATTGAGCGCCACACTGCAGAGCAATTGTAGACTCCTGCGTGTTGATGGTGTACAGGATGCCCTGCCAAGTTGGCATCTTTCTTCAGATTGATAGCTGCCAAAATATAGGTGCCACTGATTCACTTGCCTCGTACCGGATGTTCGAATTTGAGATCAAGCTGATCTTGCTGCCAATGTACCTGTGCCCATTCTCACTTACAACTCGAGAAAGAGAAATATGTATATATTTATGATATATCATATCTAGTATTCTGGACAGGAAATGAATTGCAGCAAAGGCACGGGATTGTGTTGCTTGCCATGGTGCCTGCGACACCGAGGCTGTTCCTGAAAAGTGTTACAAGCCAAGTTGAGATCTTGAGATTGCACACACAGGGACACATATCTGCGAATAAAATCTCTCCTCGGAATGGGGGGGCTGTACCTCTGGGCTTCGCCCGCCCCCCTTCCCAATTGCTCTTCTGAGCCAAATAGCAAGAAGATACCAGTCAATTTGTCGTCTCTTCACTGAATGAATGTTCATTCACACAAACTACATATAAATTTCATGTATACAATGTATACAAGTGTGCAACATGCAAAAAGGCTGCAGTTTCCAAAATGTTGAGCACGACAAATCTTCCCTCGGATCACATCCCACATAATCACCATGATCCTTGGTAGCTGGAGATATCCAGGCATCCAAGCATGAAGCCAACGTGTTCATTGTCCTATTTCAAGGCAACATGCCAAAGACTTAAGTTCGAAAGATGGCAGTGAAATTCTGTCGTATCATTCCCAAAACATACTGTCGGATTTTTCTTTTTACAATACTACTACCATCATGTAAAGCTGTCAGTATCGTACAGTCTATGGAATCATCGTTCACATTCACCAGTGAAGCTGAGGGATCACAGCATCGGCCATTGAAAGATTAAACACAAAACATGTGGCAAGAAGGATAAGAGAACATATTTATTGCCATGTGTTGGACGCACTTTCGGTTGCAAGTTTAGAATCAAATGCAAGTTGAAGCTGCCTTAAGTTGGACTGCTAAAGACCGCAAGAATTGAAGTCATCGTCAACGTCTGATGGTATGGACGCACACCAGCTATGAACATTGCAATATAAAAATCTATAAAACTTGGGGTACAACGACAGATCAAATGCCAAGCATTTGACGAGGGTGTGTGCATCTGGGTCTTCTCAAACTCTTGGTACTTCAGCCGTTCTACTTATTTTTTTTCCCGCTGAGTGCCCAGTTTTTTGAATCAAAAACTTTTTTCTTGCTATTTGGCGTGACCTACCCCCTTGCTGATTTCATTTCCATCTTTGCCTTTCGCACATTCTCAAGTGCCAAAAGAGTCCATGCTAGCCAAGGACGGAAGAGTCTTCCCCTTTGAATCTTTGTGGATCCACCATCTTCAACGTTCAAGCAAACAAACCTTCATTTGTTTTTCAAGCTTCGGCGTCACTGCATAGCTGCCCGTCAGCGACAGGAGCAATGCTACCAGCACGCTAGACTACACAGGCTATAAGTGTGCTAAATGCAAATGCTCACTCACATAGCAAGCGGCAACAAAACATAAAAAACCTCAAAAATCAACATCCAACTGCGCCAGGGCTTTACAGCCTGTGGTATGGGAGATTCTTCATGATTCTTCTGTCATCTGTCGGAAAGAGTAAAAGGTCCAAGATAACATAAAGAATCCAATGGCGAGACAGGGCCAATCTGCTCGTCTGTGCGAGAGGACACTGCAAGACGAGAAGAGAGGAGGTCAGCCCGATCTTCTGGTTAGAGTTCTGGTTCAACCCTAACTCTGAAGTATTTGGCCCTGGGCTGGGGGAAAAAATGTATAAAAAGTTGATCCTNTAGTGCCACTCTTCAGGGGAAGGGTGGATAACGTACACTGCAGACGGTCCTAAATGGACGGCCCGAAGTGGGGAGGGAGATGTGTGAGGCAAATGAGGTAGATGGTGTTTTGTCTTGCCAGTGCCTTTACCCTTATCTTCGCGAGGAGAGTCAGGGGGACTGCCTTGCGATGGGGTATCTTTACCTTTTCTTTTGCCTTTCCCTTTGCCTTTGCCTTTTCCCTTTCCTTTTCCTTTTCCTTTGCCTTCGGGAGGGGCGCCGATGGGAGGTGGGAAGTCGGCGTCATAATCGAAAAGAAAGGGCGCAGAAGGGCCGGGGGGGGTGCGGCTGCGTGAGGCGGAGTCTGCCGGGGGGCGGGGCCGAACATGGAGGGCAGGGGCGGGCATTGGGTTAGAAGTGCCTGGTGCCAGCAAGGGGCCGGTAGGAGGTGGAGTGCCAGAAGATGATGTAGGTGGGAGGTGGTAAATTCTACAACAATCGATGACCTCCGTGGTGAGACGTGTATATATAAATTTGTGAGCCCCTTCAGTGCGAGTGAATTCTTGAGCTGCGGTACGAACATGCGAGGTGGAGTTGGCGAGGTGCTGGGCGATGAGTTGACTGCACTGTGGGAGGCTGATGGCGCCATCAAAAAACGAGAAGAGCGCCGCGGGGATGAATGGGCGAGTGGTTGGATTTGGGTGACTTCTAGAGTTGACACGAGGTGCTCCTTCGCGCAACCAACGAGCAACTGTTTGATCCACAGTGACCGATGGATGTTGCGTGAGTTGGCCAGTGCCATTTGAGGGGTCAGGGACGCGGAGGAAAGTAGGGTTTGTGACCATGGCATTGGTTTGGGAGAATGTTTGATGTAGCTGAATTGCATTTCGTAGGGGTTCATTGCTGTTATGGCCGGAGGCGTGGAGCGCAAGGTTAGCGAAGCGGTGTGCGTTGGGATCGTTTGGGGCTGGGCCTGGCAGCAGGAAACGCAGGGTCCAGTTGAGGCGGTGTTGGATAATGTCCGCGTTAGGAGAGGCCAAAAAGGGAACTAAGAGGGGGGGAACATGGCCGGCGGCGGATGCTCGGGCAGCTGTGAGGGCCATGTCAGAGCCCATGATGGGGGAACGAAACTGAGAACGCTGTTTGACGACGTAATTGGAACGGGAGTTTTGGCCAGCCACTTCTGGGTCGGTTACGAGGCTAGCATTGGTTTTATGGTTGGCAAGAACATAGGCGCCGATACGAGGAGGGAGGTGAACGGTGAGGTGACTGGCGAGCAGGAGCGAGTCAGCAGTTGCGCCGACAGAGCTCCATTGACACAGTTGGTCTCCTAACAGGGTATCACTAGGCGCCCCTTCTAGAAGTGGCGATGTTGGTACCATGGACTAAATGATGGTGCCAAAATTGATGCGTGAAGAAAACAGATTCGATTTCTGGGAGGTTAAAGTTAGATGTGGCAGGAGCAATGATGTCGACGATGACTACCGACAAGCTTTGCAGGAGTTGGTTTAAAAGTTGAATTTTGGAGGGGACCATCTGAGCCTGCAACATACCGCTGAGAAGGTGAGCGTGAAAGTGCCTGCCGAGTTCGTGGAGCACGCCTTTGAGGTCGAGGACGAGAGTGGACCAGGGATGGGACGAGGACAGGCCGGCCAGGGCGGAGTATAATTGATCATCAATGTCGAGTGGGGTGGGGGAAAAATGTATAAAAAGTTGATCCTGAGAATATTTTACATTTCATATCATAGCAGTATAACAACTCAAAAATTATTCAATAAAAAAAGCATAACAGTCAAAAAAGTCAGTTTAAATATTGTTGATTGCTTCATTTTCTCTCAACAATATCAAAACATAATTATCTCTTTCTTTTTTCAAAATCATCACTACTAACCATAGATTACCTCGTTCATTTTTCAAATTCATCACTACTAACCATATATTACCTCTTTCATTTTTAGAAACTCATACCAGACAATACAACATTACCTCATTCATTTTTACAAAATCCTAACTACTGACCTGTTCTAAATTTCTTTTATGCTTCTCTGTTTTCTTATGTTTAAAGTAATTTGCTTGGGTCATTGAACAATTACAAACAGAACAACTAACAATTTTAGATTGAAATGCTTTATTGAAGTCCTGCTTCGTTTTTCTATATTCTTCATCTTCTTCATATCTTTTTCTTTGAACCTCATTTCGTCTATGTTTATGTTTGTTATAACTGGTTCTTTGATCTGATAAGCACAATTTACAAGTTTTTAATCCTTCATTAAAATTATTAATGTCCATAGTTCTTTCACAAGTTTTACAGGCTTTATCTTCCATAAATATTAAAACAGTCATTTTCTTAAATATGTAGTTCAGATTTATCATTTTATTCATAGAAAGTACAACACCCAATACCCAAAACCAAACAACAAGCCAACAAACAAAGAAACAGACAAAGCAAAGAACAAAATACAAACCAAAACAAAGAACAACAATAAAGAAAATGCCTTAGTCCTTAATAATCCCGTCTAAATAATTCATAAATCTAATCAATAATATTATTAGAATTATGATGAGTAAATCTCTTCAATAATTACTAATTTAAAATGAAATGCCTGTATTCCTATTATACTATCTTTATCTTGGTCTTCTTCTATGTCGGTCTGTATTTCTTCAACTGCTTTCTCTAACATTGTCCCTATATTATCTTCATCTAAATATTCATCAAAGTCATTCATAAAATAAATCTCTCTACAACTAAATCCATTTTCTTCATATTCTTTTTCTGGGAGTTTTGCCGTTAATTGAACTTCATCATCAAGTTTAACTATAGTTTAAATCATCTTTTACTTCTTCAAAAATTAAAGATAATAATTCTTCTTGTTCTTCTGTTATTATGTCTTTTTCACTTGTCAAACTAAATGGCACTCCCTCTCTCATAATACAGTTCATAATACAGTATTCAATTATGTATATCTTTTTCTTGATTTCAAATGTCTTGTTATTTTAGGACCGTGTCTTGAAATCTTATATTTGTTTTGTATTCTCTTTAATGCCTCAATATGGTTACATTTGATTTTCAAGTATTTAGGGTCTCCAATTTTATAAGAAGCAATTACTCGACACATCAACGGGCAAATCCTTCACACAATCCATCCTACTAATATACTTAATTATTTTTCTTAATTTTAAGTATATATTCAGAGATTAAAATATATCATTCATTAAAAACTACTTAAAGATAAATTGACTAAAAAAATATATACTATTATATGATGAAAAAAGTTATAGACTATCTTTTGAATACTAATAAAGCAGAAATACCGAAAAGAGGAAGAAAAGAATTGAAAACAATAGTAATAGACAACAAGAAATTCAGATACAACAAAGACAAACCCATATCTAATGTTTTAACAAAGAAATTATTATCAGTGAAGAAAACTAATGAATACAGAAGTTATGCTTTAAACAAGGCAAAGGATGCGTTTAGCGAAGGAAAAGTCAGAAACTTACTAACCAAACACGCAATACAAAACAAATTTAAGGTCAGAGATATTCAGTCAGCATTTAGAAGATATGCTAATTCAATCGTTTTAGAAAACAAACACTTTGAAGGAGAAAAAGGTTTAGAAATGATTGCTCACCAAAAACCAAGACTATTAGAGTTTTTAAGAAAGAATAGAAGCATGAAACTTAACATAAGAACGGAAGGATTATTCGAAAAACCTGAATATGATGATGGAGGTAATGAAATTGGCAGTCAGGAACTTGTATATGCTTTACCATCAACACGCTTCAATATTAGTAACGAAGATGAACTGACACAGGCATTAGCAGATAGTGTTAAACAAATCTTATTACAGATACAAAATTTAGAAGCATCAGCATCTAATTTACGCTTCAAAAATTTTTTGTCAATAACCATTCATTATGACAAATATGACCCAACAAGAGCAGGGAGATACATAGAATTACCAGAATGGATTAAGTTAAAGAAGGCATGTATCAACATCAAGAACAAAGACCAAAAATGCTTCAAATATTGCATTCAATCCGTAGTCTATGACAAAATAAGCAAACACCACCCAGAGGAAATGTTTCACTATAACAAATTGAAGGATGATATTTTGAGCTGGGATGGTGTAAATTTTCCATCTGGTAATAGGGACATAGACAGATTTGAAGAAAACAACAAATTAGTTTCAATAAATGTTTTTGAACCTGATGACTGCTTAAATGATAATAAAATCATATTACATAGAGGAACTAAAAATAGAAATGCTAAATATGAAATAGATTTGTTAAAAGTCTATGATGAAGATAATCACTATCATTATGTATTAGTAAAAAATAAATGTAGATTATTAAACTGTCAGAGCAGTAGCAACACTCTCGCTCATTCGTCTCATGTCAAGGTGAGACTGGAAACATAGCACTAATAAAAAGTTTTACTGCCACCATTGCTTAAATCCGTTTCAATCAGAAAAGGCATACAAGAACCATCTTGAAAAAGGATGTATGGCATCCGAAGGACAACAAACAAAGATGCCTAATAAAGACACTTATATAGAATTTGAAAAGCATAATACTAAATTGCCTTGTCCTTTTGTAATCTATGGTGACTTTGAATGTCTAACCACTAACTCTAATACTGGCATAAAAGGCACATATCAGGAACATAAACCGTGCGGGTATATGTTGAATGTAGTAAGCAGGATTGATAATACATGCCAACCATACTTATACAGAGGTGAGGATTGTATGAAACAGTTTGTAGAAAAACTGACTGAAATCAAGAAAGATATATTTGAAAAAATGAATATGATTAAACCAATGGATGACTTAACAAACGAACAAAAATTAGAGTTTAGATTAGCATCTAATTGCTCCATTTGTGGTAAGAAATTTGAACCTGATGATGAAAAAGTTAGAGACCACTGCCACTTCACAGGCAAATACAGAGGCGCAGCGCATGTAAAATGTAATCTGGATTATTCATTTAGATATTTTAATATCCCTATCTTCTTCCATAATCTTAAAAACTATGACGCACACTTAATCATTGCAAAAGCAAATGAACTAAACATAGAACTGAACCACAACAAAAGAATAGATGTAATAGCACAAAACAGCGAAAAGTTCATAACCTTTTCATTTGGCGCTTGTCAGTTTAAAGACAGTTTTGCTTTCTTAACGGCATCATTGGATAAGTTAGTTAGACTAAACAAATATGAAGGAATTGAAAAGATTAAAGACTGGGAAACTCGTTTCAGATATACAAGTACCAACCCATATATCAAATCTAAAACTGATTTGAACTTACTGACTGATAAGGGTGTATATCCCTATGACTATATGAATTCGTGGGATAAATTTGATGAAATAAAACTACCAAAGAAAGAAGACTTTTACAGTCATTTGTATGAAGAAAACATCACTGACAAAGACTATGCCAGAGCAAATATTGTATGGAAACATTTTGACATAAAAAATCTTGGTGAATATCATGATTTGTATTTGATGACCGATGTATATTTACTAACCGATGTTTTTGAAAATTTTAGGGATATGTGCTTGAACTATTACGGATTAGACCCAGCATATTATCTGACTTTACCTAATTATTCTTGGAATGCCTTTTTATCACTGACAGGAGTGAGACTTCAACAAATCCACATAAAAGAAATGTATGAGATGATTGAAAATGGATTAAGGGGAGGAATGACACAGTGCTCCTTCAAGAAAGTAGAAGCAAACAATAAACACATGAATGAAGATTATGATAAATCTAAACCTTCATCATACATTAGTTATTTAGATGCTAATAATCTTTATGGATTAGCAATGTGTAAGAAACTGCCCTATGATGATTTTAAATGGTATTACGGCAGAATGGATGAAAAAAGGGTAATGAAATATAGTGATGATGATGACATAGGATACATATTAGAAGTTGATTTAGATTATCCAAAGGAACTTCATGATTTACATAAAGACTATCCATTAGCACCTGAAATCATGAGTATCAGTGAGAATATGCTTTCACAAGTCCAAAAGGATATACATAAATACTATTATGGAAAAGATGCCAGTGATGAAAAGACAAATAAGTTAGCATTAAATGTTATGGATAAAAAGAAGTATGTTTTACATATATCAGCATTGAAGTTTTATTTACAGCATGGATTAAGTCTTAGAAAAGTCCATAGGGCAATAAGTTTTAAACAAGCAAACTTCTTAAAACCATTCATTGAATTCAACACCGAAAAGAGAAAGAATGCCAAGAATGATTTTGAAAAAGATTTGTTTAAGTTAATGAATAATAGCGTATACGGCAAGACCATGGAAAATGTAAGAAAGCATGGTGATTATGAGATAGTTAATACACCTGAACGCTTCCAAAAGCTGGTAAATAAACCGCTATTCAAGCACAGGTATATCATAAATGAAGACCTTGTAATTGTTGAAAAAGATAAACACACAGTAGAACTAAACAAACCTATTTACATGGGTATGACAATCTTGGATTATTCAAAAACTCATATGTATTCTTTTTATTATGATGTCTTGAAACCTAAATATAATGACGATATTAAACTGGTGTATACTGATACTGATAGTTATGTAATCAACGTTGAGACTGATGACTTATATGAAGACTTGAAGGATATTAACGATTACATGGACTTTAGCGATTATCCACCAGAGCATCCAAACTATGATAAAACAAACAAGAAGGTATTAGGGAAATTCAAGGATGAAATGAACGGTAAAATAATTACTCACTTTATAGGATTGAAACCAAAGGCATATTGCTATAAAGTATATGGTGATGATAAAGAACATAAAAAGAGTAAAGGAGTAGTAAAGCATAAAGTGAGCAATCAGTTGAGTTACAACACCTATGAAGAGACATTGAATAGAAATTGCAAAGAAGAAGTCAGTTTTAACACCATCAGAAGTAAGAACCATCAGATATACAGCATCAATCAGACCAAATATGCTTTAAGTAATTATGATAATAAACGATACTGGTTTAATGATTTTGAGAGTTTGCCTTATGGACATTATGCCATCAAATATCTACATAACGCCTATATAAATAGATGTGAACAGAGATGAAAGCGGACAAATCTATAAAATAGTTGATGTTGGCTGAAGTAATTGCCACATCGTTTCAACAACGTTGACAAACTAAGTCAAAGAATGGCAAGACTCTTGAAGATATTATAAATCTTATCTACATACACAATACAAATCCCAAAAACACTAGTTTTACCCTATGAAATCGTTTGATGAGTTTTGTGTTGAAAATTGTAAAAAAATCTTATTGAAGAATACCCATGCCAAAACAAAAAGCAACTCGAAAAGAAAGAAGGTGGACATATTGAAAATGATAAGAACGGTCTCAACAGATGTATTGCTGGTCGGACTTGAATGGAAGATTGCGGCGGCACAGGAGAGCATCACCTTCAACAGTTAAAAAAAACATAGAAAATACTGAAAAATACACAGAAAATAACAAACAGCATCATGAGAACAAAATAGCAGCATCATGAGAACAAAAAACAAAATACAAGAACACTAGAAAAATAAAAACGTATAGAGAAGAAAACAAAGAAGCAATGAGACAAACACAAAGAGAAAGATACAAAAGAGACAAAGATAAATAAATGCAAAAAGAAAAGAAAGGCAAAAACAGAAGAAAGAAGAACCGCTCCTAATCAACCAATAATAATTCATGCCTATTATACCTTTTACTCGTTCCATCCAGTTTATAGTATCTATTGTTCATCATATCGCGACCAGCTAGTATTACTTTATACTTTCTTTCAGTCCACTGACTTCTCGTTTCTTTCCTTGATACATAGTTGCCCTTTCCTTTATCAAATATCTTAACATAATCTCCTTCACTTATGTTTGGATATTTTCGATTGTGCTTTTCTTTCAGTATCAGATTTGTTCTGACCTGAATTACGTTATCAAGATTGTGCGCGTTATTGGGTGTTATTTTGGTGCTACTATGGACTTGGTTGTTGTATCTATTCAACGAGGGCTTTAGCACTTCCACCCATGTTTTGGTTTTGTAATGCCTCAATCTGTCCCCAATCATTTTTTTGACGGTGCGTATCATCCTTTCTGCCTGATTTGCGTGTGTCTTTGTTATTACGTGTGTTATGCCTTCCTCCTTAAAAAAGGTTTGCAGCTTCTTGCTGTTCAGCGCTCCTTCGTCGTCGCTGTAAATCGACAAAGGCTGACCTAATACCTTGAAACACTCCATGACTGCTTTATAAACGTCATCACCATCTTTATTCTCGATAGGGACTATGTGACACTTTTTGCTGAATATATCTATGCAAACTAAACCATATCGTAGTTGACTTTTGATTTCAGAACCCACGTCTCGCAGCAAACTCGTGACATCCATCAGGTCAATTTGGAATTCATACTTAGGAAAGGGAGCAGTGTAGGAATTGTAGTTCTTGTAGTTTCTTGTTTGCTTGTTGGGTTGCGCCCTCATCCATTTAGAAACCATATCCAAAGTTATGCCGACATCGACTTTCCTAGCCTTTTCGTATAAGTCCCTCACCGAACCGAAGCCCTCGTCCACGTCATAGTATATTCTTTCCAATACCTTTTCTTTTTCCAATTTTGTCATTAAAAATACTTAGATTATAATTTTATGATATTTTAACGCATCATAAAATCATAGTGAACTCAAACCAGAAACCTTTGGCACTTCTTCGTTTTTTTGTGCTTTGCCAAGTTTGATTTACAGCTCATGGCAGAGCCACATATATCGCACACGCACGGCTGTTTCGTTTTCTCTTGGTAATATCTTTGGAAATATTTTTCGTCGTTCGGTTTTCTGTTGTAGTATCCGTCCTCCTGCTTTCTCCATTCAGCATTTTTAGCATTATCAACAAATGAACTTGTTTTAGCACCTTCTTCAGATGAAGAGGACGTTTCGCTGTCAGTCAGTTCTTTGTTTCCAAAATTGTTCGAAATAAAGTCAAAGGCTTCATTCGTCATCGGGATTTCAACTCCACTGCTTACAAAGTAACAAGGCATATTGTGTATACAGCTAGTTATATGTCGTAATATTTGTTTAAGTATTTTTATCCTCAACAGGAACTATGTATATTAATTTGTGCTTGTGGCATCTCATACAAGTCCTTAACACAACCCCCAAAACAATTTCGACATCAAAATTTATAGGTTTCAGCAGTTTACCCTTCTACCGGTTGACTTATTTTAGAGACACCCAATTTAAGAAAAATCCTACTGCAATTCCAAACCCAAACATGCTTAGCGTTCAAGCAGAATCCAAAAACCGAACCGTTTTTTCCCTCTAAAACAGAGTTTTTTCCCGAAGTCCCTGACGGATTTTCACAAGGTCGGTGGCTGATTTTTGGGCAGCGGAGTTTTTCCAGCATAGGTTGCACGGCGCACAAACCCCAGCAAAACGGTTGAAGATGGAGGCGAAGTTGTGCAGATC